>JBCEWB010136733.1:0-11048 GCA_039654565.1 Peronia peronii | reverse complement strand
GTGTATTTGCCAAATTACAGTATCTTGAAAAAAAAAAAAGAAGAAGGTAAAAGTCCTATAAAACAGACCATTGTTGAATCGTAGAGTTAGAACACGTGGTATGTCCTTCCCAAATTAGTAACTGGTCAGACGGTTGTCACTATTTTTTTTTAATCAAATTAAAATCACAATTAATGAGAGTTATAAGGTGATATTTGGTATCAAGCTGCACTAGAATTCGACGCCCGATCGACCTGTAGAGTCAGATTTGTGAAATATTGAGTTTCACACCCCAAGTTTTTCTAAATCTGAGTCCCCGGTCAAAGGTCAAGTGAGCAAAACTCAGGCTGACAGTGGGTGGCGGCATTTTTTGTTTTGGGTTACAATAGACTAAGGTCAAGGCCATAACCGATAACCATACCGATGTGACGTCACACATGACAAAAAAGGAAATATCTAACCGATAGAATAATCGATCGTCGACGGTCATGGGAGCCGGTTAACCGTTAACCATCGGTCACGAACATTGTCGGTCATGCACAGGCCTACCGAAAGCGGGAATTTATGTTCATGGCGCGGGAAGGCGGGACGGTGGATCGAAATGCGGGAGGATCCCGCGTAACGCAGGAGGGTAGGCAGATCTGGGTTTACACAATAAACAAGAAAGCATATTATTTTTTATGTGCTACCAATGCAATATTAAATCTGCAAGAAGTTGATAACTAGTTTGACAAAAGTACATCACCACACTTCTTTGTTTTCAATTTAAAGAAATACTGCAACAATGAGGCTGACATGTTATAGATATCCCGAGGGGACACTGTACAGTGACTGATCATTGTTTTTTTCCAAGATCAAGGTAGCAAATTCCTGGGCAAACTATCCACAATAACACTGTCAGCATTAAAATCACAATTTATTGTCAGTATATTCATCTCAAGGGGGAAAGGGGGAGGGGGGTCCTGAAAATGGGATTGTATGATGAAAATATCAAAATTGGGTTTTGCTATTTTCAGACATTTACCCTCTTCTAATGTGAGAAAACTACTGGTTGGGGCGAGGAGGAAGAGGTACAGGTCCTGGGAGTGATTTTTGAATGCTTGAACAAATTACCAAAATTCAGTTTGGCATGCTCAAAAGTGAGGAAAAGTGTGACAAAAATGTTGTTTTGTATCCGGTTGCCATGACAACACCGCCATCTTGGATTCTGTCTCTTGAAAATTAGCGATTCTCAAACGTCTCAAGCTCCTAAAGTATTCAATATATTTGTTTGGAATTTGACACAATAATTAAGTAGTCGTTTATAAAAAAAATACTTTGCATTTGTTTTTTAGTCATGAAATTCTTGTCATAAATGTTTGAAATATGTTAGCTGAGGGATATGTACAGATCTACTTCTCAATTTCTTGTCAAATATTGAATTCTCCGTCAAAAACATGAATAAAATTTTGAAAAAAGTGATTATGTTATTGAAATACATCCTGCAAAGGAAATACATTCAAAATTTGAAGCCAATTGGTACAGAAATTAAAAAAGCCTTCGGAAAAAGAGTGAAAAGAACGTACATTTTGAGAAAATCGCAACTGAATTTTCATAGTCCTTCTATCTAGTCTCCCAATGGGACCGTTCTAGTACTATTTTGGAGCATAAAGTAGATGTCTCTGGCCCCAACTGGCCTTTTTCTCATATCAGAAGAGTTCAAAATATCCAAAAATAGGTGAAACCCGAGTTTCAAATTTTTATCTCAAAACCTCTTTTTCAGGACCTGCAACTGCCATCCCCTCCCTTTCGCTAACACACACACTTAAGGCATTTTTATTTCTGAACCAACTGATTTCAAATTTTGATGTATATATACTGATCATAGCATGTGTTTCTAATATGCATCCCTTTTTTTAAATTCTGTCCATGTTTTTGAAGGAAAATTGGATATATAGCCGAAAACTGAAAAATATACAGATCTGTCAAGTAACATATTTCAAAAATTTATGGCAAACATTGTACGGCATACAACCAAAAAAACAAATGCAAATTATTTTTTTATAAAGAGCTATTTTATAACTGTGCCAGTTATTTCAAACGATTATACTGAATACTCTTGGAGCCTTTGGCTTTTGAACATAGTTAATTATGAAGACACATAATCCCACATGGCAACAACCGGATACAAAATAATTTTTTCCATAGTTTTCCACTAGTTTGATTACGCTAAATTGGAATTTGAAGCTTAAAAAGTCCTGCCCTGAAGTTTGTATTGGTATCAAGCACCAGCAATAAATTCTGCATCATTTCGACGTCGAGGATTCCTATTAAAAAAATCGCCCCACCATATGCACCCCCCCCCAAAACAAGACAGCACCTGGATTTTCCAATTTTGGGTAAAATGACGATTTTGGGGGGGTTTCTTTTGGTTTTGTGTGTGTGTGTGTTTTTTTACTCTGTCAGTTCTGTACCAGATTTTAGGTCCAGACTGTTCCTGGGACGAAAAAATTATTTATTGCAGATTTTCTTTATAATGGGGGGGGGGGGGGGATTAGTCCTTATTCTCTAACAAAATAAGGGAAAAGATGGTATTGCTAACTGTTTTATTCTGCTCCTTTTGATAACAGCAAACTGCTGAATTCAACATGGGTTTCGTGACAATTTCTACTGTTAAAACAAAATCACTGGACTTTCTTTGGGGATTTGGGGATTTGTTTGTTTGTGTTGGGATTCAACAGCACATCAGCACGACCACGGCTACAGTGTGCCCAACACTGTAAGGACGTTTACACATCAAAGCAAACAAACAAACAAACAAACGGTCAAAGTAGATATTAAAAAAATACAACATTGTACATACGATGCGTTTAAAGTCAGGAAAGACATAACAAAATGTGTATATAAATTTGGATTATCAAATACTGTATGTGTAACGAATCAGGATTATACATGTGTGTTTTGTGAGTGATGTTTGGCGGATCGTCATTGTATACACTGGGCCCACGCAAATGTGTTGTGAGCGTACATATGCTGGCTCGTGGAAATACTGGGTCACCGAACGTGTCTGAGATACTCTCTAAGCATTTTGTACGCGATGGTTCTAGTCAGATCTTGTGTGTGTAGTACATCAACGTGTATACGCACTACGTCACGGTTTTATGTGTGTCGCGATAATAAGTCAGAACTCAAGGAGATGGAGGCGATGGACATCATCTGCAAGAGTTCTTCACCATATGCATCACCCATGGTGGGCGTCAAGAAAAGAGATGGGTCAAATCGGATCTGCATAGATTATCGGAGGCTCAACAAACTCACGATCTTTGAGAGACATCCGATGACGCCTCTGGCTGAAGTTTTCCAGAACATGCAGGAGAACAAATACTTCTCGAAGATCGACCTCAGTAAAGGGTATTGGCAGATTCCTGTGCGACCTCCAGACGTCCCAAAGACTGCATTCGTGACTCTTGATGGGCATTATGAGTTCGTTAGGATGCCTTTCGGCATGATGAATCCTGGGGCCACCATGACCCATGCTGTGAAGGAGCTGTTGGATGGAATGGAGAATGTGATCGACTATGTCAACGATATTCTGGTCCATACCAGATCATGGGAGGAACACGTGAGGACGTTAAAGAAACTATTCCGGCGGACGAAGGAGGCAAATCTAATAGTGAGTCCAACAAAGAGTGTCCTTTCGGCGATGGTTGTCGACTTCTTGGGTCATCGCCTCGGAGAAGGGACAATATGGCTGCAGGAGGACAACGACGTCAAGGTACGAGAGGCTCCGAGACCCCTGACGAAGAAGGAAGTGAGATCTTTCCTTGGACTCGTTGGGTACTACCAGAAGTTTATCCCGAATTTCGCCACTGTAACATCACCCTTGTTGGACCTCACGAGAAAGGGACAACCGAACACAGTGGAATGGGGCGATGCGCAGGAGAAGGCCTACAGATCACTGATGCAAGCCATTGTTTCCAAGCCAATTCTGCACCTGCCGAACTTGTTCTGCGGACTGACGCATCTGATGTCAGACTTGGGATGACCTTATTACAGGAGGTCAGTGGTCGTTTATTCCCCATAGCCTATGCAAGCCGTAAATTGCTTGATAGAGAAAAGAAATATTCGACCATGGAAAAGGAATGCTTGGCCATAGTTTGGGCCATCAAGAAGTTTTCGTTGTATCTCTATGGAAGGCACTTCACCCTACAAATTGACCACAGACCTCTAGAGTTCTTGAATGCTTCTAAGTTTGAAAGCCCTAGAATAATGCATTTGGCATTGTCTTTATAGAGTTTTTCCTTTAATGTTGCGCACATCAAAGGGTCTGAGAACGTTGGCGCTGACGTACTTTTTGAGTCGTATAGGTTGATCCGGACCTGGAGGGATTTAGCCCATGTAAGACACTCGTACAGATTATATGTTAAGGCGGCATTTGATGTTACTGATGACGTTAGATATGTGATCATCACAGTTTGTTGAAGCGTTCAGCTATTTAATTCACTGGTTTAAGCGCTGCGTTTGGTTTACCATATGTCACAAGTTGGCATTGTTTGACAATTTGTTATTGTTGAATTGAATTTCATTTTGAGATTGCGCTTGAAAGGCGGGAGATGTCGTATGTGTAGAAGATTTTTGCCATCGATGGAATGTCCATGATTTGTTGAGCATTTAGAATTTTGTTTTATGTTACAAAATTCTTAATAGGGGGATATGTGTAACGAATCGTGGTTATACATGTTGGGTACACGCGAGTGTGGGTTGTGAGTGATGTTTGGCGGATTGTCATTGTATACACTGGGCCCATGCAAGCGTGTGTTGTGAGCGTACGTATGCTGGCTCGTGGAAATACTGGGTCACCGAACGTCTCTGAGATACTCTCTAAGCATTTTGTACCGGATGGTTGTGGTCAGATCTTGTGTGTGTAGTACGTCACATATGTACGCATTACGTTACGGTTTTATATGTGTTGCGATAATAGTAGTGATGACTAGTATGTTCGAGGGAGTTTGAGATGCGCACTACATCACGGTTTTATGTGTGACGATGGTGGCACTGAGAGCTTGTATGTTCAAGATAGTTTGAGACGAGTTGGTGTCTATGTAAGGGTTCAGCCGGAGAGGAAGGGCGAGAAAGTGCAAAAAGAGAGGAAAAGCAATGCAATGAGTGCCGTATGAATCGGAGTTAGACAACTGCCCTGAAGTTTGTATTGTTACCAAGCACCTGCAATAAATTCTGCATCATTTCGACGTCGAGGATTCCTGTTCTTATTTCTCCGTTACTATGTGTGTCTCGTTTGCATTCACCGTCTGATTATCACTTACAACATCACAACTAACACCCATTCACATTCAAAAGTTCGTGACAGTATGCCAAAACTAAAAAGATGGATATAAGTAAATATGAGGCTTCACATAGGGTTCGCTGCATGCCTACCAAGTTTATTTGGGGAGCCTATCCCTTCAGAACCACTGACATGAAGAAAGAAAGTGTCTCTACATGAGTATACATGCAACAGCTTATCAAATACAGGCACCAAGGTCACATTTGAGACCCAAGAACAAGCCCTCTAGGAGGGATTTGAGACATATTTGAGTTTCATATTTCATGGTCTATGATACTGTCATGTCTTCTTTGCCAAACTGTAGAGTTTTGCCACACTGAAGATTTTTCAGAGTGTTATAAAGTCAATATTTTAATTTTTTTTTCGTTTTTTACGAAACTTTGTTTTTTTTGTTTTATTTTTCCCTCTCCTCCAAAACTAACCAACATATTTTCATCATAGGCCTATTTTATATACATATTTTCCTTGACATAATAAATAAAATGACAGAAGCTTTTTTTAATATTTCTTTTACTTTTTGAGAAAAAAGAAATTAATGAATATAAATGCCAGTTTTGTACAAATTTCATATATGGCATTTTCAAATTCAGTCAACAAAACAATCTTAAAAAAAAAAAAAAAAGAACTCAAAATCCCTTGTGCCATGGTTTACATATTAGATGTTAGAAATGACATGCAAAGTTTGGAACGATCTGGTGTGGTAGTAACGGAGGAGACAGATTTTGAAAAACAGGGCAAAATCCAAGATGGCAGCCATTTCCATAGCAACCAGACATGCTAGCAAGTTTCAAAGGACATATTCTGAATCAAACAAATATGCCAAATACACATGCACACAGTATAATGACTTAAGATCAAATAAAAAAAAAGTTTTTAGGTCCCATCCGCCCCCCTCCCCCTTCCCCCTTCTCCTCTTAAAAACCTTTACTGCTTTATTCATTAAGAATTTTGTTAGTTCTAGATCTGCCTTAGAAGTATGCATAATAATCAGACATATATTAAACTGCACCAAGTTCAAATACTGTCAGAATAATAAAAATGAAGCATTAATGTAATAACTCATTTGCGTTCATCTTACACTCTACATCAAGAAATCAGAAAGACCAGAAAAATGAGTGGAGTGTGATGGGATGCAACAGGAAATCAGAATTTTGCAGTGACATGGCTTGGAGTCAAGGACTTACCACAGCAAAAAAATTGTACAATGTTGTAAAAATCAACCAGTGACATCTCTCATCCTGCATGTTCTTGATGCATACAATATTTTTCACTCACTATTAATAATCCTTTGGATTTTACCAAACTCTATTTATAACTGGTACTCAGGAAAATTGCCACGATTTCACCTATGATTTAGAATTAGTGTTTGTATTTTCTAAGAATGATGTACATCCATAAGCTTTCAAATGCATGTCAGAGCCTCCCAAAATATATTACATTTTAGTGAATTAACAATCTCAGTATGCTTATTCATGGAGAGGAGGTGGACAGCAAATTTGGAATCTCACTTGAGCACACTACACCTGATTCTATATAAACATTGGCAAAATTAATTCATAAACGTTCAGATCATTATCAGTATCACAAGATTTATGTGACTGTGCATTCATGACACAACAAACTTCCTATTCCCAGAAATGAGAATATCAATCCTTTCAGAATATCATTTGTAACTTCTTACCCCTTTCTGTACTTTGTCCCATGCATTTGTTATCATTCGATTGCTGCTGCTCTTTGCAAGATCCACTCCATAGTAATTTACCACTGCATTCTCCATTTTTTCACGTACTTTTTCCTCCAACTGTTTATATCAAATGACGAAAAAGACTAATTAATGACTGAAAATCAAATAAAAAATGAGTGATCTTTACAAAGCTGCATAAAGATTTCGTGATATTATATGTAACTAATACATCATCAAATATTCTCAAAAAGTCAGTGCAGTGGTACTTTACAATGTCTCTTAAATATCAGTCATATTTAGGCAAGGTCAAACTTCCACAAAATTGATTGTAAGAGATAGTAATGAAAAATATATCTCTTTCAACTTTTTTGCAATATGCAGACACAGAACATATTTTAACATATCTTATTATATAGTTGTATATTTTTTGGCTGTCTTTATTAATGATGAATCAAGAAAAGATTCTTCATCTGTAAAAAGAAACGCTTCTGAGGAAAATGATGTATTTTCTTTTATTCCAATATTTTAGCCAAAGTTCCAGGAGAATTATTTTGCAAGAAAATACCGGTGAGAGGAGAGGTTTCATGAGAAAACTTCATTTCAATTATTTCTATAATGATCTTATCACTGTTTCTTGTTTGCAAATGTCTCATCAAATTTTGTAAAATAAAAAGTAAGCAGTGGAAAATTATGAAAATTGAGACAATTTTGAGTAATTCACTCTCCTGTTGCATGTTCACTTCTGTTGTTTCTAACTTGCTTTGTTACCAACCCCAAGATGAGCTGCTGGCCATCTTTCAGCCCTTGGCAGCTTTTTGCTTTGTAGTTTCTGTGTGCCGAATGTTCTACGCAGGTTGGAGAAATTGTACAGTGTGGAACGATAGGCAGAGTGCCTCCGAGCCAAGGCCACCCCGCAAACCGACTTTGCGGTGGCCCCTTCCCTCATGCGGACACCAAGTGTGGAGGGCGACCCGGAAGGAAAAAGCTGCTGGTGTACCTCCCATCGAAAGCGCCAGGGAGGAATGGTAGAAGAGCTGGCCCCGGGCGGTGCCACCCCCGAGCCCTCTGTCAGTGTCAAAGCCAGCACCTTGGAGATGAGTTCGACTGGGAGCGCCAGGCTGCATCTGCCACCATGCAGCCCACTGATCAAACTTATAACCCCCCCCCGATCCAGCTCCTTAAGTCCAATGAGGTCCCCATCCCCAGGAGGCAGGGCTGCTCTGCCTGAGCCATTACCATCCGCCCCTGTTGACGGACAGTCGCGGCTCAGCCTCCTAAACCGTGCATCCGTGAGTCCACACGGCTTTGCATACTTCTTCCAACTTGTGCCGGACCATATAGGAGATAACTACTCATCAAATGCAAGCAGATCTCCTTGAGAGACAAGCAGACGTGTGGTGGGGTAAAGTTTTGGGGGGTTACCTCGGCTTTTCCCAATCCCCAGAGCCGTGGAGGCAGGGGCAGTGCTGTTCACTGAGCTTCACACACAAAGCTTCGGCCAGCACTGCCCGGTGAGGCGGTGCACTCACCTCTCTCCCTCTCCGCCAGACCAGATGGCCCGGCGTCCGCAATGCGACCCACTCGGGCAGCAGCTGCCCCCCGTCGGTGGGTGCAATAACAGTACTCATCACGAACTCTACCGAGATGGGGGACCTGTGTGGGATAACCCGCTCACACGGGCAGCCCATCCCTGTCAGCTTATCAGGATAAGGGCGTACCCTGAAGCACAGTCGCTACCATCGTGAAGGTGTGAATCGGGATTAGCCATTAGAGGGCAGAGACCCCGCCTGGCCTGGCCTATAGTGATAGCTCAGAACGTCCTTACTATCAGTTCGCCTTTACACGATGACTTCAGTAAGCACCGACTTGTGGCACGTACAGAGTCATCGAAGCGACTTTTAACTTGCTAGTGGTATTTATGGAAATTATGCATGAGATATTTACAAATACACCAAAGTGGAAAAAAAAACTATATTCATTAACTGCCATGGGACCAAACATCAGTATTCTCATAACCTTCATTATGACACAGCCCTCACTTGATGCATAATGAGGATCATCTTGGATTATGACTTGAGATGTCCTAGCATCAAATGAGACTGGATAGCCAAGTTCCCAATATGTCAAATATTCATTTCACTTATCTGTACTGTGCCATCGCTAAAGTTGACAGAAAAATGGACAAGATCTTTGATAAAGCTACTAGTATCAAGTCCAACAGCTGTCACAAATACATGTACTTAACTCAAGAAATATCTGGGACAATTATCTCCAAGTATCTTGCCATGCTATTTGGCAATAAATCCTGCATGACTTATGACACTTACAAGAGCCTTTTTGAAAATGTTCATCTTTATTGCCTGTAATAATCCTGGGCATCGCATTGTGCATGAAGTCACCAATGCCAGTGTGCAGAAGCAGGCTAGCTCCCTAAGCTAGCATCTTCTACTGTATCATCCTTAGTTATGACAGCAGGATGCTTTGTTAATTAAGAATGATCAAATACACCAAGATATCATTGGTAAGTCAAACTAACATAGCCTGTTGTCCTGCAAGTGACCTTCGATGTATTTCAAGGGTTGCAAGTATGAACTTAGATAACAAGGAACTACTTGCAGGCAACCTTATTTCTGATAGCCTATTGTCTGAGAAAAATTGAATGGATCTGAGGAAAAATACAACCACTAGCTGAGGAGCAGAAGTCAACCCACAGGACAAAGACATCAAACGCTGACCTGGGAGTAATCATTTGTTAAAAAGAAAAACAGGAAGTAGCTTGTGATATGTAAAGTTATAGGCTCACTGATTATGAAAACTTCTTGAATCTGCAACTGCAGACTTAAAACCAAATTTAAGAAAATGAGAATGCAGAGGATAACAGTTGAAATAGTATGTGCCTTGAGTAAGGATCTGGAGGCAAATCTAAGTTTATGTGCAATAATGATGAAGTCACTCTGTGGCTTTTCTTTCTTATAAACAGCCTTTTATCAAGTATAATATAGTCAATAATTTACTTTAATTAATTATTTCTGCTCCATCCTCTGGTGGTCTTGTCTTGTCAAAATGAAGTCAGCAGTAATCAGTTTACTAATCCATACACTTTAGAATTAGTTAGATCTAGATCTAGATCTAGAATAAATAGCACATTTGCAAATGGCCCTTATTTTGTGTGCCATCTTTTGAATTGTGGTATTGTCTCCTCTAGTAAAAGGGGGGGGGGGGGGGGGTGCCCCCTGGAGGTGCTTTTTTTTTTCTTCTTAAAGATAAACTATTTTAACCTTTTCCATTGAATTCGGCATGCTCAAATTAGAGGAACACAGTGAAAAAAAAATTGACTTTTTCAAATAGTTGCCATGGCAACGCCGCCATGTAGAATTTTGGCATCTCTAAATTGACTGATTTTAAAATCTATCTCCTCCTTCAAATTTCAACGGAAATTGATAAAACTTGGTGAACTTATTGTTTGATATAATATCTCAAAGGTTACATATTTTCAGCCCTTCCTATAAAAAAGAAAATTTTCTAGAAATTTTAAAAAATGCCATGTAACAAAAAATCAAATTTTGTTCATACTAAAAACCCATTTTTCTCTAAAACTTACCAACCAAATGGGCCGCGCATATGTACGTTTTTCAGTCTTGTTATGAAAATGATGTATACTAAATTTGGTTTGAATAGGTTTCAAAACAAAAAAGCAGACAGCAAAAAACTGTCAAAAAACCGTATTTTGAGAAAAACGAGTTTGAAGGTTATTTTTTTGTTGAAAAATGGACATGGAGATTTTTTTGTTCGGCATTCAGCCTCGGAACAGCAATTTTTTACATACTAGCCCTCTCTCCATGACTTCTGTGTCTCTTGTTGCCATTCTTCGGCTTTCTGAGTGTATCTTTTTTCGAATTTTGCTCCCTACCCCCCATCATTATAAAGGCTCCCATAGAGTCATTTCCAGGTTCTTGAAAGCCTATATGTGCCCCCCATATCTGTGTTTTGTCCAAATCAAGAGTGTCTTGACCTTTACTATGGCATATAGTCCACAACTGAGCTCTGAAGCACCAGAAAGAA
>JBCEWB010136723.1:0-11050 GCA_039654565.1 Peronia peronii | reverse complement strand
ATCTATCTATCTATCTATCTATCTATCTATCTATCTATCTATCTATCTATCTATCTATCTATCTATCTATCTGCCCAGCCTTCTTGCCTCCCTGTCTTTCTGTCTGTGTGTCCATTTATCGATCTGTTTGTCTGTCTTTGTATTTGAATGTTGGTCCGTCTACCCATCCATCCCTCCATCCACCCATCCATTCATCCATCCATCCATTCATCCATCCATCCATTTTGTCTATGCGTCTGTCTTTTCGTCTGTCTGCCTGTCCATCCATCTGTCTGTCCATCCATCCGTCCATCGGTCGTCTGCCTACATATCTACATAGGGGGTGAAGGAGATGCCTTATGTAGCAAACATTCGCTCCCAGCTTTAACAGTAGTTATGTGTTTCCAGGGTGCGAAATTATATTCTGATCAGCTGCTGTGTTATTATTATTATTATTATTGTTATTATTTTGTACAGATCGGGTTCAACTGATGCAAAGAGAGACAGTCCATTCATACCTTCCGTATGCATGTCGCCATTGGCAGTTGTAATAGCAGCTGCCACTTGCACCATCACGACTTCGTCCTCAACGTCTCAACCACCTTGTATACAACAGCAGCAACAACAGCTACAAGTGGGACAACAGCAACAGAAGCCCCCAACAAGGACAATATCGGCAAGTCCTGTAACATCCGGTGAGTTGGCGACCCTCACACATGAGGACCCGCTGGGAAAAAGTAGCGAGAGCTTGCCTGCTCTTGTTGTCCTGACGACGTCAACTGATGGGCCGACTGTGACATTGCAGAATGTATGCACTATGTCACAAACTTTCTCGCCCAGTACACAGGTCACCGTGACATCACACAACCCACTACCAGCAATCCCAGTTCGGGACTCTGCTAAGGAAAAAACAGATGAATCCTCTTTTCATACCGAGACCAAATCTACACAAAGCGACTCTAATGACACCTCAAATCAGAGCTGCAAATATTCCACTGCGGAAGCGAATCGAGACACTAAGGCTGAGGGGGAAATCGATCCGATATTGGAGACTCGACAAGACACGAAAACCGCGATGCCATACAACGATACCACCTGCGTTCAAAGCACTATTACGAAATTGACAACCACGATTTCTGTGGCGGTATCGCCGGCTATAGCCACTACAACGTCCTCCTCTTTCAAATTACCGTCCTCTGTAGAAAACGAGTCTGTTGCACCATTGGATTTATGCGTGAAGAAGTCGGGTGAGTGCATCCTTATAGTATTGTTTTCTCTTTTGGAACAATGGAAGGTTGATGGGGATAATATGCATGCGTGTGTATGTTCCTGTGTGCGTGTGTGCAGCATGTATGTGTGTGTTTCTGTGTGTCTAGTCGTGTTGCGGGGAGCTATAGACTGTTAAGGTGGGGAGGAATTAACAGGATTTTTTAAAAATTGACTTGCTTCTGTTCTGCTTAGCAGGATGCCCATCTCTCTCTCTCTCTCTCTGTCTCTGTGTTTGTCTGTGTGTGTGTATGTGTTTTTTTTTTTAATGTATTTACTGCTTTTCTCCTGTGCTCTCAGCCTGACACTCTCCCTTTCAGACTCCTTAAATTTGTCTGTCTCTCTTTACATCTTCATCTGTCATTTGCAGTACATCTTTCCCTGTGCCTTCTTCTGGTTTTTTTTGGTTTTTCTTTTTTTTGTTTTTTTTTGTTTTCCGTTCTTGTGACATGTCTTTGATTCCTTATTCATCAAGTCAGTCCAGCCCACATCCTCCGCAGTCTGTAATTCCTGTCAGAGCCTGCATCCACTCTGTTGTTTAATATCAGCTATATTCTCTTCCATGGAAAATCTGTTATTACTCCAATAGAATGTTAATCCCTTAACATCCGTACATTGTGTCTCCGAAACAGCATTGGTCTTCCACAACTGTAAGTAAGATCAGTTGTGCTGGTATAATTATAAATACATTTTATTGGCAAATTTCCGTCCTTTGAGATTAAACTCTGAAATTACTACTACCTGCCCTTTTTTTTTTTTGTCATCCTTACCGTCTCATTTGTTACTGAGTGTGACAGATGTTATTGTTATTAAGCATTCTTATTTCTTTTTAGAAAACCAGTCTTATTCAGGAATATTATTACATTGCGCTATATTAAAGCTTGTGTCTATGCGACATGATGTCATGGTGTCGGTGACCTAATGGTTGGATTATTCAACTTGGGATCCAAAGTTCCGGGTCCAAACCATCACTGGTCCCGATATTTTGTCCTTGGCAAAGACAATAATTTACACGAATTTTCTCATTTGACCTAGCTTAGATTGGGGTACCCAACTATAGATAGAGAATATTAATGTTAGATTGGTAAGGATTTGAGCATCGAATAAACAGCCGCCTTGTTTGCTTCCCAGGAACCGAGAACGTATATGAATGTCTTACTTTAGATTTGCTGGGCTAGTTAAAAATAATAAGACTCTTTGAGTTTGTACCGTGCAGGAATAGGGGCTGTACAAACGCTCTCTGCTACTGTATCTCTCAGAATCGTTATCAACAACGGCAGGCCGAACCAAAGGACACCCCCCTGTACAGATGGTGCTACCTCAGGTCCAGCACAAACAAGCGGTTACCATGTCTCAGATAGGAACCGTCAGCTCCCAGTCCTCAGCTGATTCCAAGTGTTTAGCTAAGACCACTGGACAGTCACTTCAGCTCACAGAGGTCAAAGGTGAGTCTGATTAAACTTTGATGAGCATTAAACTAGTTTTTAAATGGTAATTTTTGTACTTTCAGTTTCAGGATGGCAAAGATGTTGTTTGTGAGGTTTTCTATTTTGAGTAAAGCTGGCAGAAAGTGATATGAACTAGTAATATTATTGTTGTTGATATCGTTGCTGTGTATAGTATGGAGTTTAAAAGAGCATCTTGCAAAGAGAACCAAGTATTTTTTCACCATATGATGCCGCATGTGAACCCATTGTATTCAATAGATTTTATTTATGCTCTGTCTACTCATCTAGAGAATATATATTTTTGTTTCTTGTAAGTTATTTGATAAAGCTTTGATTATACAGTGATATGTAGGAGATTATGACTTCCATTGAACACTTCAGAAATCCTTGTCAGTTAACCGATGGCAGAAATTGGAACAGAAATTCTATTTGGAAAGCTATCTATTAAAGCCAAGGTCATTCTGATCGAATCCCCAGTCCTTTTTTATGTCATTATAACCTAATAAGCATATTTTAATCACTATTGTTCAATTATGTATATATCTATTTGTTTGCACGTTGTCTTTTTTATTTTGTCTTTATTATTTTAATTTCCAGTTTTGTCTTATTTGTTTTTGCTATTGTAATTTTTTATCTGTTTTCTTTTCTGTTCTTTCTCTTCTTCGGAGTATTTCAGATACCGTCTCTGAAAGTTCACATTCTTCTTTGACATGTTGCTCTCTTGTATTTCATTATTTGCGTTTAATTCTTTTTTTGGGGGGGTCTATTTTGAGGAGGATGTTTCGAAATCTGTCTCTGATATATTTCAGATTCCACGCAGTCGGGAGATACAGGAGAAGTTCTGGTCTCCTCCAAGTCACAGCAAGTCATCACTATGCCATCCTTCAATTCCGAGTTCAGAGTTGAGAGGTGCTATCCTCTGCATGCCAATAGCCTTGACCTTTGTCTGAAGAGTTCCAACGTGGTCATTCGGTCCTCGGAAGCCGACACACTCTTTGAGAATGGATCACGTCAGCATCATCTTTCCAGTGTGGAGACAACCAAGGACTCTGCTATTGATGAGAGTATCACGATAGGCCTGGCTCTCTCTGCCGAGCTGGAAACAGAAACAGACAGGGATAGATCTGGTCGGATGACGATAGCAGACACTGAGGGCTCTATGACGAGTTTCGGACAGACCCCCAGCGAGGAAAGCACCACAAGCCCTGACCTGCTTGACTTGTCCTTGACCTCTATCCACCAAAACTCCAAGGTCATGACTGACTCTGAGCTCGATCAAGAATTCCAGAAACATCTGATTGAATTTAAGGCACTAGAGAAACTGGCAGAACGCAAAGCACAGGAACAGATGCAGGTAAGGACAAGTTTGAATCTGATTCTATTTGTTACGTTTTAATTTTTCAGTAGAGCATCAGTCCATTCATGGTCACAGATCTGTACCGGAAACATATAGTTTGCAACACTGGAATCATTGTAGTGGGACAAGATGGAAAGAGAAATAAGGAGGACTTTTTTTTATACTACTGACCAGTATGGTTACCTGAAAGATATTTTGAAATACCTTTAGTAGATTAGCCTTGAAGATGAGATTAATGAACAGAATGGTTAAAACTGTTTCCCTCCGATCGAGCAATCTACCATACTGTCAAAAAGGTCTTGTCCAGAACGATGTCGCCAGAAGACCCACAGTCTTCAGTCCATGTAGGAATGCAGGCATTGAATGTACTTATTGATATGCTTATAGGAAAAGAGGAAGGAAGGAAGGGGGAGTGGGTGTAAAGCATTGATCTTTCCTTAGATTAATTGGTGTCTATAAAAGAATGGTATATGTATTTCATCATTTTAGTGTCATGACTGAGAGAGTGATAATATTCAGACTTTGAGTGAAGTTCTTAACATTGATTGTATCTGGAACAATACCAACAGTGTGGGAAAGAAGTAATAAAACATAATTGTTGTAGGTATGATCTGATGAGCTTGAGCCTCTCTTGTTTTTTTGAAATAATTATACGGGATGTATATCAACACAATGAATAGAATATGTTTAGCTGACAACATTAGTAACATAAGACACAGTGGATGTTGAAATTGCAAATTATATTTAAGATGGTAGCAGTGATGATATTCTGTCGTTTTTCCTTTTTTTTTTTTTTTGTGCAGCTGTGTGTTTGTAATCACATTTTTTTTTCGATAGGGTCAACAGGACTATCTGGGATATTACGCTTATGTCAGAGAACGTTAATCTGTTGCTGGTAACAATTGACCTTCAAATTAAATTGTTTTTTTTTTGTCACACCAATTAATCACACCAATTTTTTCTTGTGGCAGGTGGCCATCATGAGAAAGAGAAAAGCTGAGATGTTGAGGTTGATGGAGATGAAGAAAGCCAAGAGAGACCTGGACAGGACAGGACATTTAAATCCAGTGTCTGCAGAGCTCACAAGATCCTCAACGACTACGCCTGTCTCTACATCGATACTGTCAGCCTCCATGCCAGCCACTACCATCACCACAGCAGCAGGGACAACTGCAAAGGCTACAGCTACCATAACAACTTCTTCCTTTTCTGCTCCGGTGACTTCAGAGACAAAATCCTCCCTCACTGGTTCACCTGACAGCGGTCACGGTATGTCTACGCTTTCCTTTGCTGATACCATTCCAAAGCTGACCCTGTCAATGCCAACAAGCCAAAGGGATTCACAGCAGGAATGTAAAAACAACGAACCTGTGACCCACTCCTCAACAAAACCATTGGATCTAGTAGGTCACCCGACAACACAGATTAAAACAGAAATAAAAGATGCAGAAGAAATGGAAGTGGATAAAGAACTGAATCCTCCCAGTGAGGAAACGAGTGTAATGAAATGTAAAACAGAAGTCATGGATACTGACCATAGTGATCATTCAGAAAAGCAGACCTCAACTTCAGACTCGTCCACGGATATTAGTGATAAAGTTAGTGAGACACCAAAATCAGAAAACAACACAGCTGACCAGAAAAGTGTTTTGAAAGAAATGCCCGTGCTGGACATTCAGAAGATGAAGTCAGAACCAGGGTCTCCACCTCTGCGGGTGATTACAGCAGCATCCTCTGTTGCTAGTACCAAGTCCCTGTCAGAACCTGTCCCGGCACATCAAACCCCGGCAGTGACTCTCCCACTAGAGAAAGCTAACCCTACTCCCATCAGCCTAGTGAGTATTCAAGGTCCTTACCATCGTAGAAAGGTGGCCATTCAGGAACCACCATATGTAAGCAAAGAGTTTCCCAAAGTTGAACAGCCCCAAAAAGCTCACAATCAGCGTCCATTCCAAACTCCCGGAAATCTCATCGTGCCAGTGGCTGGACTGTTCTCATCCACTTCAACATCCACCACTCGGTCACTTTCTACCGGACATGCAGTGGCCACAGTGATGTCCTCACAAGCAAATATATACATGAAGTCTCCGTCTAGCTACAAAACCATTGTGCCTCGTCCTGCTGGCACAGGTCCTGAAGTCAAGCATTCAGGACGATCTACCTCTCAGATCGAGGACATGGTCGAGGGTGTGCCCAAATCTGCATCAAATGCCATACATGCCAGACCACAACGGAAATCCCTGGATGAGTCCGACTTCCGAGAACAGAGTAGAATAGCCTTGAGATCCAGACCAGATTCTGGACCTAAGTCTGCAGACGAGATCAGTAAAATTCAGCAAATGTTCTCAGCCGCTCAGGACGCTGTTGCACCCAACAGACAACAGTTTCTCAGGCCGACAGGACCACCAGGGGCACCTCCAAGCCTGGAGCGACATGCCCCTCCCTATCAACCACGGCCATTGCTGCAGTCGGTAGCAGGACCAATACCATCAAGTCTGCAATCCAGTGACCGGCCTCCTTATGGCTCTGCACCAGAGAAAAAGAGTGCATTCAAAGCCCATATCCGACCACAGAGTAGTCAGGTTCTGGACCTTACAGAGGACGAGTCACAGCCGCCTGGCATGGAGAAAATACATCCTAGAGCTGGAAGCAATCCTGGACTTCAGTTTCAACCACCTCCTCACCCAGATACCCATTTTGGCCATGAAGATTCCTTGCATTACATTAAACTGGACCCCGCAACTGGCAGACCACCACCGTTCTCGGCAGGCATCTCTAAATCCAGGCCTCTAGGAACTGAGTCTGGTCCATCTCTTTTACCGGACTATCGATCTCTGCAGGAAAAATCAGGAACTTTACCTAACGGCTTCAGCAGTGACAGGTCACGCCCTGGCGGATTTATAACTAATAGGCATCGCCTTCCTGCAAGAGAACCAACTAGACCAGTGCCTCTCAAGGATGGCGCCTTGCTCAAAGATCATGTCCGCCCCAGCATATCATCAGTCACACAGCACAGGCAGCGCTATCTCAACTCCAGTGCAGTGTCAGAGAGTCACATGGTCATGTCTGGCCAGACGCCCTTGTCCAATTTTCCCAAACTCGGTGAAGAGTTGTCTCCAAGATTTTCATCGCATCCTGTACAGACGGTATGGGCAGATGACCAGCAAGCTTTGGCAGTGGATTATTTGAACTCCAGCCCAGCAGCTGTGTGGAGAGGACCTTCCCCTACGCGACCCGGTGCTGGTAAAGAAATATATGGAGATCTGGAAGCCGTGCCAAGGTCAGTGGCAGAGGACCTAGAAAAACAACGAATGCGGGAGTTACACCCAGTATTCCATAAACACACAGACCTGATTTACAAGCAACAGAAACATTTAGAGATGGAGATGGCTATAGGTTACCCTAGCATGCCGGCCAATCAGAACATCCCATCCTCTTTGCCACCCACCAGCATTCATTCCAATTCCGTCCCCCCACACCAACAGCCAATGGCCAGCCAGAGCTTCCCACAACACTCCGCCCACCCCAGTGCCCAGTCAGTCCATGACAGCTACGTGCGTAACCAATTACAGCACAATCAGCAGATGCAGCAGCAGAAGCAAATGCGACAGAGACCGCCTATGGATATGACTCCACCATCATGGAAAACCTATGGAAGTATAGACAAATCCAGTCTGGCATCCAGTGCTGCAGGCCAGGTACATAAGTCTGTGTGTGTGTTTGTTTGTTTGTTTGTGCATTTGACCAGGTAATGTTAGCTTAGCGTAACCCTGTAGTCGGTAGGAGCTATTGGCTCACCATTAATGCCATCCTGATAACCTTCCTCCGTCTGCTCAGGTTCTCAGCAAGTCTCAGTGTGGTGGCAAGGGGGAAAGGGGGTTCATTTCTTTTTTTTTTTTAATGATATCTTCCTTTTTGCTTTTTTATGCATGTCTTTCTTACTGCCTTCCTCTTCTCATTCCTTCCTGTCTGGTGCCTTACGTAAAAGAATTTGCAAGATCATTCAATCTTGTGAGATGACCGGAACAGTTGAGTCTCTGCTGTTTCATTATAGAAAGGAGATCTCCATGCTTTCCAATCACAATATTGATCTGTTTCAGAACTTCTTCAGATGTGATAGGATCTCTTTATGATATGTTAAAGATTTTATTTGGATTGTTTGTTCTGACAATATCCATGCTAGTTTTTAGTGATATCCATGCCACACGTTCATCTTTGTAGTAAATACTGAGGCAGTCTGTTGGGCCAGCTGTTTCAATGATGACGACACAGCTATGTATACTATACTACTGGAGTCCCTTTGTTCTAATTAATCTATTCCTCTACCTCACTATCTTTCTCTAGTATGGTTTTTACTAACAATGTTGTTGTTCACCGTGTAATATGTTTAATGTATGACATGGAATCAGTTTACATTTGTTATCGACAATGCTTTTGTCTTGTATGTTGGAGGAAGTCCGCCTCATTATGAGCTGATCTCAATACTTTCGGTACGTTTTGCTTGTTTGTATGCAAATCTTTTTACTTTTTGATCCGGCACATTAGAGATACCCCCCCCCCCTCCTTTCCACTTTCCTCTCCTTTCCCAAACCATCAACTTGATTGACATCTTATTGCATATTAATGATGTGGAGAGCTTGTAAATATAATTATGTATATGTGGAGGAAGCAGTCGCTATGTTTGGCATTGCGGTAAACGCCCAGAGCGGATTCATAGCAAAATCCTGAGACATAACGGTTTACCTGGTAGTTTAACGGAGGCGCATCGAGATAACCACCAGGAAGGAGGTTGAAAGACGAAACAAACCAAGTTGCAACCAAGGAGGCACAGATGACAAAACGGTTCACCTGCTAGTTTTACGGAGATGCAGATCTAAATCTGAGTCGTCGTCGTTGCTGTTGCAGAGATGTTGTTGTCGTTCATGTTAATAATGCTACGTCATTACAGTAGTTGTAACGGTGCTTTGAATGAGGAAAGCAAACTAGGCCTATCTGTGTACGAGAGATTTTAGAGGTGATGTGAGAAAAGGCAAAAATAAAAATAAAAAAAATCATGTCAAGAACATGGCGGGGAATGAGGAGACACAGATTTGGGTTCGTGCCATCGTTAAATTTATGAAACCATTTTTATGAATAGTAATGATATTATCCACATTAATGGACAACGTCGGTATGCTTTTCCGTTTCCCAAGTAGGGAAGTCTTATCTCTCAGGAAAGATGGGGAAGCCCAATGCTCGGGCCGCATTGACATCGCTTTCCATGAGCCAACAACTCATGAATTAGTACTGAGAAAAGTGGTAGTTATCTCAAGCTTGTTGTGAATAGAAATGGCGCTCATTAATGAATGCACATTGCGATGGACCTGTTATTTCATTTGGATACAGAATTTTACTGAACATAATTATGGAACCGAATTAATGGAATATTTAGAATTTGGAGTGTTTAGATTTCACATTATTGAAATCTAGAAGAATTCTCTGTTCATGTAGGGAGTCGATTTAAGGCGGCATCTATTATTATCTCATGATAATGCCATCTGGACCAAGGGATTAGTCTGGCGATATGAGAAATTAACCAGTCACATTACGTCTCTCATTTTCTCATTTTCCTTGCTCATCGGAAAGAAAATTTGCCACAGCAAAGCATTAAGCCTACCGTTCTGGCAGCATTTGTAGTCGAGACGCCATGGTCGACGGATTAAGTCACCGCCATGAAAGTGTTGCGGGTTCGAATCTTACGGCGGAAATGGTAAAAGATTTGAACCTGCTTGTTACAAAAGCTCTGCGGAGCCTTGGCTTCTTGAATAGGGAAGTCCGGGGTCTAACTTTCTTGGAGATCTGTGAGTCCGTTATGTACACTGAAGAACCTTTGCAGTTAAAAACGGTCGATTATTAGGTGGAGACGCCGTTGTCCTGGGCAAAATTTTTATATAAAACTCCAAAATTTCTTCCCAAACATTTAGTCTGATCCAGTTGGGCAACATTTAAAGCCGAGATCGTGTTAATGTGATTGATAGGTTGCACACATGTTGAATTACTAATCTCTCATTTCTCTTGAACACTTTTTGCATGAGGACAGCGATCTGCCCTAAGATTAGCGCATTAGATTTTGCAACAAAGTAACAAAACAATCGTCTTTATTGCCATTAGGCCTAGACTGTCATGCCTTTAATATGAATAATTAGCATTGTAGAAACACGATTATGTTAGGAGTTCTGATATCTCTGGGGTTTAAGGAAGGAATCTGGCTTTGGGATGGGATAGTATACCGATCAGACCTGCACACTGCGGGCATACACTACACTTTCTCTTCTGTCATCCCATCAGATATTCCCCTGACAGCGTGTGAGGCAAAGCGGAAATTGATCAAATCTCCAACTCAGAGCTAAATACAGGATGGTGCAAAAGTAGGCTGACAGTTGCCATGAAAACATTTGTTTCATTTAATGTCAGCACAAAAAGACTTAACGTGACAAATTGTTGAATAAGACAGTGTTTGTCTCTGTAGTGAATTGTTATTGTTTTGTGGCCGGCGACACCAGCTGTTGATTACCATTGATTCATGCGACTGAATGTTTGTCACTGCGTGTTGGGATTAAATGAAATAAATGTTTCCATGGCAACTATCAATCTGCCTTTGCACCATCCTGCAGATCTTTATATACACCACACAATAAAGCACGCGGACCTACGAACACCAGTCAAAATCAGGGCACTATACCCAGGATGCCTACATAATTATGAAGCTTAAGAAGACTCAAGGCAGTTAGGCACCCATTCGTAATCAGTTGAAATATTCCAAAGGAACTGGACGTTTTTGTTTTTGGTTTGTTTTTTTTATTCAAGTAGGAACATCATTAACATTGCGGAAATTCATTTTTGTCATCAGCAGATGCTTATCAGCCTGAGACAGCTTTCTGTCTTCAGATGCTATTGGTGATATTTTTGTCCGCATGCTAGTGTGAATATATCTTATATGAATTGTATGTTGTATCTCATC
>JBCEWB010136712.1:0-11050 GCA_039654565.1 Peronia peronii | reverse complement strand
CCCCCCCCCCCCCCCCCCCCCCCCCCCCCCCCCCCCCCCCCCCCCCCCCCCCCCCCCCCCCCCCCCCCCACCTAAAAACTTTTTTTACCTTTGATCTTAGGTCATTTGACTGTGGCATAATATGACTGAGGTCAGATGTGCTAGTGACATACAGTGTACATTTCCATAAAATCATGCTTTATGGGTAAATCAGTTTTGGGTTTTTGTTCTCTCTCAAGTCTGTCTTAAAAATCCTGCCCTTTCTGAAAATATAGATAGCATTGAAAAGTGGATATATCCCTTCTAATGTGTTTGACCCTTGGTCATTCAACGGATGACCTGGAATTCTGTCAATCAGGATTTGGCTCTCTTTGGCTGCTGGTAGATCATCAGCACCTGATACAAGCAAAGGATGCCTAAAAAACTTGATTATGACTTTTTCTGGCAATATGCTAGATGGACACTGGATGACCATTCTGAGGCAAAATAGACCCACGATCACACAGAATATCAGTGTAAACTTTCATCAGGCAATCTAAAATGAACTTTTATCTACTGTGAAGAGTGAGATTCTATTTTATTTCTCTGCTTCCGAGCATAGTTGTGGACTGTCCGCCATAGTAATGGTCAAGACACTTTTGTTTTCGACAGATAGAAGATATGGAAGCCACATATAGGCCTCAAGAATCCAGAAGTGACACTATGGGAGCCATTATGGTGATAGGGTATGGGGAGCCAAATTTGAGAAATCATATGAAAGAAAGCCAGGAAAAGGCAAAAAAAAACAAAACAAAGACACTGAAGTCATAGGGGAAGGCTATATGTGAAGAAAAGGCTGTTTTGAGGCTTAAATTCAAATCTTTCCATGTAAATTTTTTCCCTTAAAAAAAGAAATTAAATGCGTTTTTGTCAAACCTGATTTTTGGTCATTATTTTGCTGTCTACTTTTTTAGTTCTGGACTGATTTAACCAAATTTGGCACAGTCATTTTCACAACAAGGCCAAAAAAACATACTTTAGTGTGGCTCATTCTGTTTGTAAGTTTTAAAGAAAAAGTGGCAAATTGTTATGAAAAAAAAAAAGCAAAATTTAAAATTTTACCACATTTTCTTTTGCACATGAAGAGCTGAAAATACGCAGCTTTTTAGATATTATGCCAAACAACATGTTGATCAAGTTTCATTTAGTTAACTGATATGTGGCAGAGGAAACAGATTTCAAAGAGAGCTATTCCAGAGATGCTGAAATCCAAGATTGCAGAGTTGCCTTGACAATCGTTCAAGAAACTCAGTTTTTTTTTCGCTGTTTTCCTCTAATTTGAGCATGCCAAATTCAATGAAAAGATTTATATAGGTCAGCTAGTCCTTCATGCCCCCTGTCCCTCTTTACAAAGACTTTCAGCTTACTCAGTTTATTGAATAGGCTAATACTGTCATAATCATAATAATATACAGTGTCATCAATGGCATTTCAGATTATTGTATTATACATTTCAGAGAGTCATTGCTATCCTTGGCTCCACATTTACAGTTTGTGCACAGAATGTGCTCCTTGCTGAGCAGCTCAAATATGAGACTGGATCTGCACCAGTGGTGCTGGAAATTGTGGCCAAAGACAAGGATCAGCTCAGTTTCTCTGACAGCTGGGAGTTCAAAGTGCTGGACAGTAATGACGCCCCTTATGTAAGAAATTTCAGTAAAAATATGGCATACTGCTTAATCAGATATGCTTCAGCACAGCTGTACAAATTATTACATCTCTTGTAAATATATTTAAGGGCATGTGCTACTAAAAAAAAAAAAACAGTTTCACCATTTTTAAAGAAAAGACTGTTTTTGCATCATATACCTGTTCACTGAGTTGCCAGGACGTGGCAAACAATCAATAAACATTGTTTTCATCATTATGTAATAATAATGGTGGCCGTTTTTTATTTTTATCACACATTTTTTATTTGTCTTTAACTTTTATGTTTTTTTTTGTCGATTATTCTGAAACTTGGCATGAAGCAAATTAGGACATACATATATCTATGTATAGAAGGATTTGAAATTTGCTAGTTCTGTCTCTCTGGCACAACTTGATGATCATTTATGTATTTATTTTTCATTAATTTTCCCGATTCAAACAGCGATAAAACAAAAAATGACTAAAGATGCAATATTTTTTTTCTATGCAAATCTTTGTTAATGATGACAAAGCAGCCTGGGAAAAGTTATCCTATTCGGACACCAAAAAGTAGTAGGGATTTTTCTGCAGAAAAATAATTTTGGAGAAAGTCCATGAAAAAATATATTTTTTCCTTAGTATGAACCTCAAAATGAAAACAAAAACATGAAAAGGAGGCTCTCTTCGCATTCTTTTTACATGCTGACACAATCATGTTTCATGTACGGGGGATAAAGAAGCAAAATTGAAGTTTTTCAGTTTGACCGAAAAACTGAAAATTTTGACCTATATTTAATATTTACCCATACATGCCCTTAATATCATCTGCATGAAAAGAGGAATTTGCAATCTCTAGTATTATAATTGATTTTTAATGTTCTTATGAAAGATTTTTAATTATGAAACAATTAAAATATGTGGTTAAATGTTGCATGTAATTTTTTATATAACAGCTAATTGATTATAGTTTTACTCATTCAGTATTGTGAGTGGAAAAATGAGTGCTCAAAAGCAAATGTCATATTGCATATATGAATGTGCTGGTGATAGTGAGGAAACTAAAGAATTTTCAAATTTCAAACATGAATTTCTAATTAACTAAACATCTTAGTTTTATGATTATTGAACTGGTGGAACTAAATTATTTTGAACTTATTGGTTAATACTTTCTTTTATGTATTTAATTTAGCCCTTTTCTGTGTAGGATATTCAAATTGATGCAGAGAAACTGGAAATTCCTGAAAATGAGGATGCATATACATTAGGCTCCTTGGAATGTTTAGATCCAGATGAGGGACAGAGGCATGCATTTCAGGTAAAATGAGTTGGTCTCTCTGTCTCATAATATCTGAACCTATGTATCAAGAAGTGGTGTTCCCTAAATTCCAGTTTTACCATGATATGAGGCATTATATTTGCCAGCTGAAATACATGTAAAACAAATGATTTTTATGTGGTGACTATCCATTCTTATCAATCTGTAAGTCTTCTTCAGTGTTATAATTTGAGTTATTATCCAATTAATCTGTTGGCATCATTTCTTTTCCACTTAGTCCTGAAGAAAGAATGCTAATATTTTTAGCTGTCCATAAATATGAAATAGACCTGCTTTACTCATGAACAGATTGTAACCTTCTGGGAGATTTTTGTTGTGGAACATGGATCAGTGTTGTCAGTGACCAAAGCCTTGGATGCAGAGAAACAACCTGCATTTGATGTCACCATTCGATGCATTGATGATGGTGTTCCTGAAGCAAGCTTCACAAAAACTTTCTCAATCAATGTGAAAGATGTCAATGAACCTCCTTCTGACATCACACTTTCAAACAGTGAAGTAATCCCATGATTTTATTTCCTGTTTTTAAACATTTCAATGTTTCTTAAGCGAGAGAAACAAGAAAAGGATAACAGTGAGCTGAGCTATTCAAATTTAAAAAAAAAAAAAATTGAAAATGTCACAGAATACATGTACTTTATAAAGCAAAAGATTACATAAATACATAATTTTTGTTTAGTCATAAAATTTATCATAAATATGCCCATTTTTCATGTAATTGTAATATGTACTCTAGATAATCACAAAAATGCCCAAACTAGCAAGCCAAAGTTGAGAAACACATAGAGATAGTTAAGATTAAATAAATTATCCTGTGTCTTTTCCCTGCAAAAGACAGAGATGAGATATTTATTATTCCTATCAATATATAATTAATCATTCTTCAGCTTACTCCTATACCTTTGGAAATTTACAGATTGGTGAAATTTTATAATTAAATCATAATTGTTCATGTTGCACAGATACCCTTGACAGCGCAAGATGGTGAAACTGTTGCTTTCATCTCTGTGGCTGATCCAGACAACTCTGGCAGCAACACAAAGAAACAAACTCACATTTGTGAGGTCACTGAAGATGACAGTCAGAGTCTCAAGGTTAATGAGGCTGGCAATGGCTTACAGGTGAGTTCCTCTTTGCATTTCACTTTGGTTGTAAAGCAGTTCTCAAAATACAGGATATATTCAGTGAATGAACAAAAAAAAAATTATGTAAAACATTATTATTAATATTCTCTTTCAATTCATAATATAATTTTTATCTCTACACAAATTTATTTCGTATGCTGCTTTATTTGGATTTAGTTGGTCTATCAGTCCCAGTATCTGCTCTCACCATGCTCTACATACCTATAATTATGCACAATTTATGACATAATAAATAATTGTTGGAATTATCATTTTTTGTTCGGAAAATTTGTTTCTTAAAATCTGAAGATAGTTATTAAATATGTTGAATATGATTTAAGAAAAACATTAGCATTTACTGTATGTATTTGGACTTGTTCTGTTCACAGATTGATGGTCAGGTTCCTGTAGATAAAGAATTTGTGACCATTACTGTGAATTGTTCTGATGACGGTGAACCGAAATATTTCTTCATCAAAGACTTCACACTCTTCATATCTGAAACAGCTGATGTCCCAAAGGCAGTGATTTTGAGTGGCAACCATGAAGTTGCAGAGAATACTGAGAATATAGAAATTGGTACACTAAAAGTTATCAATGAACTGACAGTAACAGAGATTCAAGGGGTAATTTATGAGATCATGTCAATGACATAAAATAAAATGTGTCAATTTTTTTCTTTAATGTATTCAGCAAGGATTCAATACATTTCAATATAGTTTGTTACTACAATTTTGCTGACACTTTTGAGTTCTTATACTGGACAAGATGAAATAATTTCTAGACCCCAGTTCTGAAAATCATTAAATGTTGCCTAACTGGCAAAGCTATGTGATCATCAAACCTAACACTTCAGCACTGATGACTTCGAAATCAGTGTTCACATCATTCTATAAAATTCAACAATAGATAGGACTTGCAAAACATCCTTGTGTTTCACATATAATGTTTTTTTGTGTGTTTGTTAGATAGGAGAAGTGACAAGAAATAATACCTGATATATTTTGTGAGTGAATAAATACTGAGAATTCAATATTTTAGCAATGACATATTTTCATAATTGGACAACATTGCATTGTGAATTTAAAACTATGTCAAAGAAAAATGACAGTCCATGTGAATAATAAAGGGCATGAAGACACAAAAACAAGATAAAAACATCTGTCATGTGATTTTTAATTTGTGTTAACCTGCATGTTTTGTTTTTTTTGAGAAATGTATATATCTTTTAATATTTTGCACATGTAAATATTACAATCCCACTTCCTATTATATTTTTGCATTTATGGGTGTTTCAGAATTTCATATTCTATGATGTGAGCACAGAAGAATTAGACACAGAGGTGTTTAGTGTGGAAGGGAATGCATTAAAGATCAATGCACCAGTTGATTATGAGGCAACTCCCATCTTGACTGTCATTGTATCTGTGTCAGGTGTTGATCTGAGGGCGAATTTTGTTGAATTAACAGAGACGTTTAAGGTCCGTATATCTATTTACCACATACTTGCAAGTGTTTTGAGAATTAATTGTCCATGTATCTGTCTTTTTACCTCTTGTTATTCATTCTGTTCCTAAAGTCATCTTAGATCTTCAACTATCCAAAAATGTTTTTAAACAGGACAAATATTTGTCATTAAGTAATACAAAATTTGTCCTAGCTATGGCAATTTAACACAAACAGTTGTACACTTTCAAGCAACTTGACAAGTTTTGCAAATCTTCTTTTGGTGCATTTATTGTACTTTGCTGATTTTTTTGTAAATTTATCACTCAGCCATTATCACTTTTTCATCCCAATTAAGTGTTGAGGATAACTACTTTTGGGGTTTAACTGTTGCTGTTAATATTATTTCCTTTGGAAGAAGTTGTTTCGTGTACGCTAGTGTTCCAATTTTTATATCTTCGTCAATGTTTATATTTCTTATTCAGATAAATGTCATAGATTTGAATGAGCCCCCTGAACAGATCAACATTTATGGTGGTGGAATTGTCTCTGAGAATGCTCAACCTGGCACAATCATTGGGGACCTCAACACAGTGGATCCAGAGCCCTATCAGACTTACACTTATATACTCATATCTGTTGCAGTTGGGTAGGTTCCAATTTTGTTTAAACTGAGTTTCTGAAACTGGCAGCAGTGGCCAATCTTAACCATTTTCTTAAAACATTAGAATTCAGTATTTGAATATCATTTAGATATGTAAGTAAACCCTGGATCAATATGAGATAACTTTCTGAGTACTTTTTCTCAAATCACAAAATTTGCAGTCTAAAACTGGTGAGGTTCATTCTTATATGATGATGAGCACAAGACATTGATAGAGTGATATGAATAGTGAGTAAATTATCTTGAAGAATATATGAAAAGTTTTATTTAGATTTTTCAGTACTTCTTAGGTAATATATATTTCAGGCATCAGCTAATATGTAATTAAAAAAAAAAGAAGTCTAAGCAACTTAGACATGAACATAGTAAAGGTGGAATCCATGAATTTGAACTATGCAATTTTTCATCAGGTTTGTTACAAGTTAATTTATTCAATAGTTTCATGAAATGGTCAACAGCATTTGTATTTTATCTCACCTGCGAGTAATTTTAGAACATTGATATTTCATCCTCATCAACATGGAGTGATTTTCCTTACTGATAGTCATCGGTGTCACAGCTTCAACTTTCCCAAGACGATGTTAAAAGAAAACTCTTTAAAAAAGGTGATCCCTAATCTGAGGGAAACATTGTATGACACTGGTGTTCCCAAGCTTTATAAAGGTCTTGAAAGATAATCATACATTCTTTAGAGCTTCATTTGATGAGAATACAATGGATATTTATGTTTTCCTTTCTTTCTTTCTTTCTTTCTTGTTCCCCCATTTTTTTGTTGACACATCAACCTTCTCTGTGAAAAATTCTGATGTCTCCCCCAACCCACTTTTGTTCTTTTTTTTTCTATTTCATTGCTAGAGAACAACTTGATTTTGTATGGCCAAGAAACTCAAAAGAGACTTTAGAAGGATGAAGACTTGCAGGAAACCAAAAGATGTTCTAATACCATGTTCTCTTTCCCCTTCCCCCATCCCAGTTCCCTCTTTCAAAAAAATACCAGTTGATTATTAAACAGTAATGAAAAAAATCATCTTCATCCTACCTTGACTACTCAATTAATATATCTGCCTCAGAAATGATTTTCAAGCTCCACGCTGACAAAATATGTCTTTTTAAATTTGGTTTTGCAGGCTTGATGCCAGTCAAAGCTCATCAGACTTTCTAGATGCTTTCACTATTGATGGAAGAACTTTGAAAGTTGGTAGCAATTCCATTCTTCTGGACTATGAAACTGCTCCCACCCTCAGTCTTGTGGTGCAGACCACTGACTCTGGTTCACCTTCTCTAAGTCTCAACTATACTGTGAGAATTATCCTGACTGATGTCAATGATGCACCAACTGACATTATCTTAAACAATAATCAGGTTTGCAAACCAATACAATAAAGATTCTTTTTTTTCTTTTCTTTTTTTTTTTAAATCAAATATTGTGATAAGGTAAATTAAGTCTGGTTTCAAATCATTCTTGTATAGAGTTATTGTTTCAGTGGAAAGGAAAGTGAGTGTTTTTACTTTGATGAAAAATCTTTGGCTTTTTGACAAGCTATTCATGTTCATTGTTAATTCTTATTACTTCACTGTCAGTAAAATCCAGTTTTCACAACTCTTTGAAATCCAGTTTAATTTACCCAGTGGCATGACATTTATGTTTTTTTTTGTGTGTGTTCACATAGGAATGTAAGAAATACAAAAGTCTTTGTAAGATGTCAAAAAAGGCAAAAAGTAATAATGACAACAAAAATAATATGTTGTCATTGCCATGGCCAAATTTGCTACATAAATTGTTACTACAGGGAAAATGTCCATCTCTGTTACTGAAACTTTTAAAAGAGCATGAAATGAAATAAAATCCTTTGATTGCTCATCTCATCATTCTATTGTTGATTTTTTTGTCCAGATTCCAGAGAATGCTGCCATTGGAGACCTTGTGGGGAAGCTGTCAGTCACAGATCCTGATGGAGGCCAGGAACATAAGTGCATTATCGACAACTTCAAAGATGTTCCTTTCACTGTAGGTTTCATTTTATAATTTAATTGTCATCTCTAGAAACCTTTTCATTTTTTAATTTAAAGAACAAACACAAGAATGTCTCCTGAGACAATATTATCATTATCAATGCCCATCATCCATTATGGATAAAGAATATGACTGAAAGACCTTGACCCAAGATTGAGATAATTTTTGCCATTTCATCCCATGTGTATCTGTTCTTCCTCACATCATCATCCAAGCAACTATTTCACTAGATTCTATCCTTAACCTCTTTTCTTATGAATTTCATCCTAGGACCTGTCCGGTGATGCAACTACCTGACTTCCTCACATCTCCCATTCAATGTTATTTCCTGCCAATTTCTTTCTTTATAATATTTGACAGTTATTACACTACACTTGCATTTGTAACATTAATTAGATGTCTCATTTTCCAGTCCTCAGTGAATTCCCTCTGAATTAATTTTGTGTAGAAAAGGCCATGAAGTATTTCAACTGTATCTGAAAAAAAAAAAAAAAAGAAGATGATTAATGAAGAATATTTAAATTAAAGAAATATATATATCAATGTGAAATGCCTATGTGTTTGTTAGTGAAATCTTTCATTCTTTCAAAATTAATGTATTCTATATACCTCAAAGAAATTTACATTTGCTTTTATTGCTTAGGGCAGACTGAAATATTCTATTTCATTTTGTACTCCTTGAAAACACAGGTACATGATTTTTTAGATTTGAAAGTCTCTCAGCTTGGACTAGATTATGAAAAGCAAAGATTTTATGTGGTTGAGGTAAAAACTTTTTCCTTTAATTGTTGAATGTTTATAGTCTGAATTGTAGTCTAATGTCAGTTTTCTAAGAACTATGATTATAAAATGATGTGATTTTGAAACAATAATGAATAATTATATATTACCAAACAAGAACAGAATGATAAGTGGGTATTTCTTTTTTTTTTTCCATGGAGAATTACTGACAATATATTATTATTTCAAGTTGCAGTGTGTTCACTTCTGAAACAAAATTAGATATATCATTGTGCTTATGAAGCAAGTAATATTGTCCACAATATTTCAAGCAAGATTTTTTTTGGCAATACAGAAACCTCTTGATTTGAACAGTGAAGAATGACGGCTATTTCTTTGAACCATAAACTCAGCTGGGTCCGTTTTAAATCAGTCATGTATTATTATGACTAGATTAGACCAAAAATAAATAAATATAAGAACTGAAAGACATTTGCTGCATTTCTCATATCCAGGTAATGTGTCAAGATGAAGGTAAAGATGGTACACATCTCAAAATGACCAAATCATTGACAGTCAATATAACTAATCTCAACGAGGCACCCTATGAGATCACTTTATCCAACTCGGAGATAGAAGAAAATAATATTGTTGGACAATCAGTAGGAGAGCTCTCTGCTACTGATCCTGACAGCGAGCAGGTAAGCAAACCCTAGTTAACATGAGGTAATTTACCATAGTACTCATTTACTTTGATTGCACTATATGGAAGAAATAACTAATTGTTGGTGAAGAAAAAAAAAAAAGCATGTCTGGAAATAATAATAGCTGATTACAATTATACCCATAATGGCCATTTTCTTGTTCTTTTCTTTTGTTCAAAAGAAGAACAAAAATCTATTGAAAGGATGACTGATTTTGGTTCATTTAAAAGAAAAATATCCAAACTAGTTTGTCACCTTTTTGACATAGTTTTAGTCACTGCTTTGGCATTAAGAACTGATGATGTTTACAAACAGTTGTAAGAACTGCTCAGTGAGAGAGACTGGGAACAACTGTGCATTTCTTTCCAGATATTTTTCACTCTGGATGAGAGCAGTTCTGATTTTGAAATCAAAGGCAATGGATCACTGACTGCAGCAACAGTATTTGATTTTGAAAGTCAGTCAGCATATGCATTGAAGGTCAAAGCAACTGATGATGAAGGGCTTTTTTCACAAATGACATTTACTATTCAGGCAAGTCAAAATCCCATTGTTTTGGTGTGCCAGTCTAGTTTTATGTGAAATGATTTTAATGATATAACAATGAAAATAACAATACTTTTCTGGTTTTTGTTTGTTATTTTTGTTTTTGTTTATGTGTGTGTGTTTTTTTGTTGTTGTTGTTTGTTTGTTTTGGTCAACTCTATTACAAACCATTTCATCAAATGTTGGAACAATTTGTGTGGTTTAATTTTTTATCATGTTTTTAAACTAAATGAAAGTTAAACAGTTCCACTTTTATCCTTCCTTCTTTAACAAAAGCAAATGTGTAATATTTGCTGAATAAAACCACTGACTGTTATTTAAAGGATATAATGTTTCTTGGTATGTAAAGCCTTGTCTTTATAAAAGTTTGTTTGTTTAAATTTATACCATGTCTGTATATCTGTTTGTTCTTTGCATAAAAGATAAAGAATAAGAATGAAAAACCAACCAACATGACCTTGAGCAGCAATACCATCTCAGAGAAGGCACAGAAAGGGACTGTTGTTGGGTCCTTTAGGACAGAAGATCCTGATGGAGGCCAAACATTTACTTATACACTCATTAAAATACTTCCAGAAGAAGGTGAGTGATCAGATTATTTGTATATCTCACCCTAGCAATTTCCTTTTGCTGTCTTGGCATGAGAAAAGATGTTGAAAAAAGTCACTCTAAAAATGAGCGCTCACCGTCAATCCTTATTGATTACAAGATCAAAATGGTGACAGACTAGATTTTCAATGCAATTGATTATGTGTGAGGATGTAATCCTTAAGGGGTGGGTCCTGAAATTTGGATTTTGCTCAAAAAATGCGATTTTGGGTTTTTGTTTTCTCTTAAAAGCCCTGCCTT
>JBCEWB010136711.1:0-26742 GCA_039654565.1 Peronia peronii | reverse complement strand
ACGCTTAATATGAAAGAAAAGTGCGATCGGGGAAACGAAAACCGTTCGTAATAAGCGTAGTTTTCATATCGGCCCATTGTTTTATTTCTTTGTAAGCATAAGAAATTAAATAGCAAAAAAAACTGCTCCCAAAGATTCTTTCTTAATAACGCAAGTTTCTTTTTAAGCGTTTTCTTACTAACCGTGTTAGAGTGTGGTTCATAATCAATGGTGAAAATGTTGTGTAGAAGCAAGTAGTGGAAAGTTCACAAACTGCCAGTGATTAGAGCTCATCTGAAAATGACTGAACAGCTGTGTGAGAGAAAAATGGATATACAATGAAATTCTCTTTCATGTCTAAATAATTTTGTTTTTCCACAAAAACATGTATGTTGAGCAGTTTACATTTTTTAATTTCTAATTCTTTTTTTTTTTTTTTTTTAAATTTCAGATATATTCAAGCAGCACAAGAGTGGGCGTCTTGGGTCAACGCGACCCCCATGGAGAGACAACAGTTCTACTCTCAGCATCACCTGCCTTCTGTGCTCAAACAGTAAGTGTCGCCTCAGGATGCCGGTCTTTATAGAGATCTATGTCAAATCTCACTTTGTTCCTTTGTGGGCATCATAGGAGTTCACATCTTAGCTGTTGAATGAAAGATAAGCAATAAAGTTAAGAATGAGTCAGCAGTGACAATTTAGATCTCAAGAACAATAACATATTGTCGGAAAAAAAAACAACACAATAGCCAAGAGATAAGTGATAATCAATAAATGAATCTCTTTTTTTGTCTATATGAGACGTGAGTGGGAATATAGCTGGCTTGAAAGCTTTTTGAGGACAATGTATTATCTCATGTTGTCTTGTCTTATGTTATCTTATCTTTTATTACCATATCTTGCTTTGTCTTATCTTATCTTATCTGCTATGGGCAATGAAATTTAAGAAGGATTGAAAATATGATTTAATGTTTCACTAGCATGGTTGTCTATTCTATCTGTTTCAAAAACTTTCATTAAAAAACATTTGATTGCTTTTTTGCTTCTCTCTGAACAGGGCGGCTGAGATTGAACTGAAGAAGATATTTTGCTTCAATTGTATCCTTTTGTCACAGTGTGGTCAGTGTCACTGCAACCAGCCGGATAATTCTCTGTCTTTTTTAAAAAAAAATATCAGCATTTAATTGTGATTTTTCAACCAAAATGTAGACCATCAACATGAACATGATCTACAAAAATTGTAAATATTCGGCAAGCCACAGGGCACATTGCATGTTTCCCCCATTTTTTTTAATAGTCTTCCTCTTAATTGTGTGATAGCCCATATTATATACATCTTGTGATACACTTTACTAACTTGCAAGCTGCTTTTACTGTGTCAGGTGAAACGTAGCTGTGATTGTGCCAATGTGCTGTTAAAACCAAGGGCAAACCAAACCAATCTAAATCAAACCAAATCTTGGCTGGGCATGATCATGCCTTCATCAATCTCAACACATGTTTCATGTACAAATTATTGCCGAGCAGACTGAAATAGTAATGAATAGAGTAAGCGTTTAACAGTGGAAGAGGAAAATAATATCCCAGTGTCTTAAATCAGCAATGTACAAGAAACATGAAAATCAGTGGCACGACATATCCGTGTAGACAGAGTTTGTTAGACTATCAAGATGGAACATTGTTTGGCATCGAAATACAGTGCACACTTACAGCAGTTATCTTACCATGTGAAACTTCACTGTGCAGTAAAGTCGGGTAACATATATCTTGAAACTGTACTTCTCACTAACAGCAGTTATCTTACCATGTGAAACTTCACCATGCAATAATGTTGGATAACATATTACTTGAAATTCTACTTCTCACTAACAGCAATTATCTTGCCAGGGGAAACTGTACCAGGAGTGATGTCTTTTTGCCAAGAAAGTGTACATTATGGTTATAACTTCATCACTAAAAGTTTTTGTACCAAATGCCAGAAAAATCTTTCTCATCACAGAATTGAATCATCTTTAAGAGGCAGTAAAGTAATGAAATTTCTTTCAGATTTGTTCTGTACACCAATAGTGCGCTGTTTGCCATGCTATTGTTATGCATAACATGATGAACAGAGCATCATTCAGTTAATTGAAGTAATACATTAATACATACACATATCTTCCTCATCATCATCAACGTCTTTTTCACCCTGTATCAGGGCATAGGCCGTGAACAACAGACTTCCACTTTCTCCTATCCTGGGCACTTCTCACTGCATCTTTCCACTGTAGCCCTCCTCGCTTCAAATCATCTTCCATGAGCCTTCTCCAGACTGCTCGTGGCTAACTCCTATTTACAGATGTAAAATTTTGGATGAGTTATACCATCTTAGCTGTTATTAGTTTTGCCTTAACTTTGGTGTTGCAGATATCCTGGAACAAACAATGCAGATGCAACAACAACACCAGGATAATATGACTTCTGATCCAGCTGTGTATAACAGACAGCCAACCTCATTGCTGGATACACATTATCCTCATATTGCATCTTCATCATCAACCAAACTGCATCAGTCGGATATTCACAGAAAGGATGCTCTCATTTCACATCTGCCAGTTTCTGAAAATGTAACTGCAAACAACTATAACAAAGTGTTGGACCATGGTAAAAATTTGAGACCTGATCTCCATCATCATCATCATTATCAACAACATCATCAGCATCATCTTGTTCAGAGCTCTCATTCAACCGGTCATTTCTCAAGTCAAATGGAAGGTGTCGTGTATAAACCACCACGAGAGCCAGTCATATCAAAGAATTGGGTGTACACAATGGAAGAAAAGGCCAAGAGAAAAACTGATGAAATCAACCAGGGCTTTCAGTCAGTAAGACAAGTTCTGTTGCAGAATTCCAGCTTAATCAATGACATTGATGCTTTTCTGGAGAGCGGCAAAAAGACATGAGAGTTAGCCAAAGAATACCTTCAGAACTGTGACTACATAATAAGGGGTCTCATTAAGATAAGTGCCTTTTAAATCATTGCAGATTAGTGGCTTTTTCACCTCTCAACGGCTTACCCCCAATATGTAGCAAAATAATATGTGCCAGCCAGATTGTTGTCACAGAAGGTAGAGAGTGAGAGAGAGAAAGGAAAAAGGAATGATAGAAAGAGAGAGGGAAAGAAATAAAGAAAGCGAATGATAGGAAGAAAGAATGGATATTTCAATAAAATTTGAATTTCCTTAATTTGTAATCAATTGCTCATTTGCTGTTTTCTGCTTACAAACACAACTATGACACTGAACTGAACTTTCTTCAAGTATCAGTTTAGTTTATAACAGTTAAGAATTATGATCATCTACATGCATTGTGTTAAGAATTATGATCATCTACATGCATTGTTATGCCAAAACATTTCTGTCCTGTTGTTGAAGATTCATTTCTTCCATCAGTTGACATGGGACTGAGACAAATAAACAGGACTGATCAGTGCAATTACAACAGGACAGTTCTGTTCTCACAAAGACTGAAAGCAGTAACAGCGGCATCGAAACCCCCAGAAAATGTCTTATTCATTCAGAGGAAAAATTCTTGCGTTGACATTACTAAAGTATTTGTATGTAATTGTTGCTGTTATTTTCATATACGCTTATGACATATGAAGGGCTCAATGGAAAAACTCGTGACGTCACATTTTTACACTTTTGAGAAATTGGAGTTTGCCGGCTTTGTGTGATTTACTGTTGATTGCTATGCCTGTAAAACCTGTCGTGAGAACTAGCTTGTCCATTTTTCATCATACGTAAAAAAAAAGCATGACGATTTTACCAAAGTATTTTGAAATATAACAATATTATTGTCTGATGTTCTAAAATTTCTCAAATGGACATCAAGTTTTTCCACTGAACCCTTCATTTACTTTTTGGATGCTGAACTTCCACAAAATTGTTGTGACTAAGAGCTTTCACTGAAGGTCAAAGAACTGTTGTGTGAAAGATCAAAGGAGGGTTATTTCTGTTTTCTTAATTCTCTGAACTAAAAAAAAAAAAATGGTGTTGTTATCTCTTGGGCTGTGATAAGCAAGTTTTGGATTAGTTTGAAATGGTTTCTTCTGTCCAAGAAAGATGAAGACTAGAAATTGGAAAATAAGAATGAGTAGATTATGAAAATATAGTCAAAATAAATTAATCTGTAGTCATGTAAATAATGTATTCAAAATTCTTTGTTGGCTTCATCAGTGGTCATTTAGTTTAAATATGACAATGGATGCTAAGTATGAAGCATGGTTCTTAAACCTTGAATCATTTGTTTTTTTTTTATGACATTCATTTATGGTTTGAAGTTAAATGAAATAATAAAATTGTTCTCAGAGCTTTGAAGTAGCTTGAATCTTGCTATAGTTTTGATTTGCCAGAGAAATGATCTCTCTTGTGCCACATAATTTGGGCTTTGAATATCAATAAAAAAACATCGAATGCTCTTTTTGTTGCTGAATACATGCCCAGGACCGTGAATCTTGTCACTTGCCTTTATTCATTCAACTATGTATTCCTTCCATTACCATATATACATGTATTTGCATTTGTTGTGCAATGAGGTGGAATGACTGATGTCAAATGTTTCATGTACAGAGAGAGAAGGGAAAAAGTGTACAAAACTTTTATGAAGAGATTATTTAGCAATAACTCTTCTGTGCTGAGATATCACATTCACAGTTCACTCCTGTGACCCTATGCTTAGTACATCCCTAAAGACTCACCACATCTGGTCATGCCATATTTGTTGTCTATGAGATCTGCCAGTATTCCCACTTAAGAGATGATGAATGTAAGCGTATCAGTTAAGCATAATTAATAGTAATAAACCTGTTGAAAATGACTCCATGTTTACTCCACATTCAATAGATTAAGAATAAATGACAATCAAGTTACTATCCCAATGATTATCCTCTATTGTTTGCTGTTTGTTTCTTTTAGTGGATTAAGTTAGTTGCCAGTAGACAGTCCATCTTAAATTTTAAGACATTTCTATAAATTGATTATCTTTTTTTTTTTTTTAAACTAGCCTCTGAAATTAAAGTGGTTAAGCTTATTGCTTTGTCCGTCCTGAAAAAATATTCAAAAGAATGGTGTCTTTTTCTCAAAACATGGCAGAGTTAGTGGAGGATGGGCACAGACAAACGAAGCTATCTGGAGCAGGAACTGTAAGGTACGAGAAATTCGTCATTAAACAACAGTTTCAAAAGTACATAATAATCATAATTCATGTAATAGATAACATTTATATACCACTTATCGCCATACATTACACTAATTACAGACTATGTGCTTTACAATCTTCTAATTACCCAGGCAGACCTAACAGAGACACTCACATACATGTATTAATGTTCTCAGCTTTCTGGGAAACACATGTGGCGGCTGTCTGTTGGGAACTCAAATCCTTATTAATCTAACATTAATATTCTCTGTCTGAAGTCGTATACCCATTTCAACCTGTGTCAAGTCAGGAAATTTGTGAATTGTCTTTCCCAAGATCAAAATGTCAGGGCCATATAGAGTTTGAACCAAGAACTGTTCATCCCCAGTCTGATGACCCAACCACTAGGTCACAATACCACATGCATATATCTAAGAGAAAAAAAAAACAACTCATATGAAATATCTGTACATCACAAATGTTTATTGGATATTTCTTCCAGAATATGCATTACAAAATACTTGTCGTAGTTAAGTCATAGAATTTTATGGTAGGCAAAATTTCTACCCATAGAAGAAAGTAAAAAAGTTAAATCTCGTGTTGCTCAGTCCTGTATTCATTTTAATTGCTACAGAAAGAAAGAAATCGTGGTTGTAGAGAGAAACGTTGGTAATGGTGACCTCACAGGAGCCTACACTATGTGCCAGTGCTTTGAATTTAATTGCAGTATGTTGTATCCGAGTGCTGTCTATGTAAACCAATACCAATGCCTCACCTATTGTCAGGGTGAATGAGTAATTTGCTGAAAACAACTTGGAGTCCAAGCAGGGTGTAAGAACTACATGGTGGGGTGGGAGTAAAAAATTTTAGAAAATCTTCAGTAATATATTTTTCTGAACTTTTAACCGTTGCACATTATGGAAGCCTTGCTACTTGGAAACAACTGCTAAAAAAAGACATCAGTTTTAGCACTGTGTAAGGTTTTCGGCATTGTGCAAAGATGCAGACGGAAATGTGAGACCATTGTCAATATTGAATAAGTTGAATAATGAGATAATCCTCTCTACTTTTCCATTCACTGATGCATCACTGCTAATGTCTTGCAAAAAATGCTAATGCTATGAGAGCCTGGCAGTTCCAACACTGTGCAATGGTAGTGAGTTTTGATCCAAAAAATGAGGATGACAAAGCCCTTCTTTTCCTCACTTTTCAGTGACAATCAAATAAAGAAAAGGAAAATTAAAAGAAGGAATGAAGAGAAAACATCTCTCCATGTGAACAATTTGTCACCCATTTCACAAACGGGCAGATGCATGTAAACTTTCTTTTCTTGTTCTGGTTTTTTTTTTTGCTATCCGAGACCATCTTCTGTTCACGCAGAGGAAGGACTATCTTCCCTCAAAATGGCACATTGTTAGCTATATCCCATTCATGCAAACAAATGTATAGTCTAATAAGCCCTTTTATGTGAAGAAGCCCTTTTGATCTCACATTAGGCATGTTTTTCAACCTTTTTTGAGCCACTGCATATTTTTTAAATAGAAAAAAAAACAAAAAAAACTCACGGCACACTATCAACCAAAAACGGTAGCAAATGACGCCGTGTAGCCTAGTAGAGTGTATAAAAAATTTCTCATTAGTCCCTGTTTACTTAATATACTCACTCAGTGTGAAACCCACTTGTTTCTATTTCAAACTTGGCAAAACTGAATCAGCAAATATGTACAAGCGACATTTCCCGACTCAAGGCTGTGACCTCCAGCCCTAGCCTGAAAATCCAGCTCAACGCCGGGAAATACACCCCTTTGTGAGATGAGTGACGAATTGATTTTATCATCATCATTTAATGTTTTTATGGTTATGGTTCCTCATGCTCAAAACTTAGGGCAATGATACTTGATCAACTCTTGTTCTGATAGATAAATACACAGTCAAAATCAAGAAATTTAGACACTGTCGTGTCTCTACATTTGAAATTTCAGGCAATGCTGAGAGAAAAAAAAGAAAGGAAACTGTTGCTATGTTTCCCTGATTCAAAGATTACAAACACTATAAAACTGAAACAATCAAAGAGCTTATGTGGCTGCCCTGATTTTCAATTCCAAAATCAGCCTTACAAGTGCTGAGAGTAAAATATCAGTATAGTTATAATAGCCGTAAATTAATACTTTGTTATATGCAATAATATGTGTTTGCCCTATGTATTATTAGCTGTATGTGTGATTTGTCTTATACATGTGCAATTTGTCACATCAGATTTACATTACAGAGGGTGCTGCATCTGAAATCACCCTAGACCTGTCTGTAGTAGTGTTGGGTGAGTCCTATCTCAATTTTAGAATTTATGATTATATTTCCATATTCTAATTAAGAAAAACAAAATTACAGTTTATCATAAGGTACTGTTATTAAATGTATGCATTTCTGATTTTAATTTGAGCAGATAATAATAATAAATATTATAGTATTTTAATAGTGACAATAATAATCATATTAGTCGTTAAACTATAATGAAGGGAGGGTATTGTTGTTTGCCTTCATTCTCATTATAAAAGAGAAGCCATTATATCTCAATCCAGTACAGAAAGGAAGCTAAAAGAAGCTGGCATTTCGCCCCATACTTCAGCTGGAAGATTGAGAGAGAGACAAAATAAACAACAGCACAATTCTGATTTACAAACAATCCAACAAATGTAGCAAAAACATCTACATGCACAAAGTCCATCATTCTCAAATCGATATCACAAATGATCACATCACCAATTTACAAGGTTACAAGCCATTCAGAGCATAATCAAACTGATACAAGCGAGCAGAGTAATGCAAAATTATCAAGGAAATATTGTATACAGATGTAGAGGTCCTCTCCACAACCCCAACAAAATAAATATAACGAAATCATCAGACACATTGACCACAGAAAAATCATTAATTGCTTCACAAAATAAAACAACAGGAAAACAAAACAAACCAAAAAAAAAAAAAAAAAAAAACTGGAACAAAAAAAGTCATATGATTTCCCTGAAAATACTAGCCAAATTTGAGATCTGAATTTGGCATTAATTTGCACACATCCATGGTCAGAGTTTCTCAATCCTGTTCGTGTCCTTGCTGTACTCTTCTCTTGTCAGGACAGTAAAACAAATATTCCTATGTGTGCTACCTTATGTCACTAAAATAAACATGACAATCTCTGATGTCTTTTCTATAGTTCTTTTGTCATTAAATTCAATAAATGCATCCTGTGTGCATTTTTGACCAAACATGTTCAATAACGCTGTTTACTTTGCACAATTTTCTAGCTCATCCTTCTAAATTTCAACAAAACACTTAAGGTTTTGTTAAATTTCTTGATGAAAATAATAATCAACCTAAATAAGTCTGTACAATTAATACTTAATTGCAATTAATTTATAGGTAAACTTATTATTTACACAGTCTACAGTGCTACAAAGCGAAACAAAAATAACCAAACATGGTGACAGTGAAAACAGGATGGAGAAGAAAAACAGGCAAATCTGAAAATTGGAAGTAACAAAATTCAAGTTCAAGAAATCAAAAGAGAATGTAACGAAAATATCATTGGCCATGTGATGAAATTGGCCATTTACCAAATCTATTTTTTTAATGGCAAATTTAACTAAAATTAAATATTTTTAAGAGGCTCCTCTTCAGACAGGCATAGGGAAAGAAAAATCATCTATTGATTCAGTCCCCATTCAGGTCGAAATCTGTAATAGATTATTTGCTAGACCAGTTTTATTGTTCTCATTATAATTTGGTGTCTTTGCACATGACTGATTTCATCATGCAGCCAATGATATATCAGTCCATGAACTGATGAGAAAATTACCACAATAGAACTGGAAGAAGAGATACAAATCATTGACAACTAGCAAAATATCATAATACAATACAGGCCCGAGAAAATGAAACTGCAAAAATAAGGGAAAAAAAAACAAAACAAAGATGTGTTCCCAAACATAAGTATAATAAGTACATCAATCAAGAAAGACAAAAACAAAATAAATAACAAAAAAAAACAAAAAAACGATAAAGTGAGAATAAAAACAAAGAAACAAAAATAGACATATACAAAAACAATCAAAAATAGATGGATGAAGCAATTTAGTTGAACTCAACAGACAAGTTTGATTCTGGGTGATTAAGTTTTGTATTGACTACATCAAGATAATATAAGTAGATTATAATCAATCCTTTTTATTTGCTTGCTTGTTTGTTGTTATTTTCCTGTTGTTCATTTGTTATTCTATCATATCACTTGAAATACTGTGAAGTCTGTCTTTTCTTTCACTCTTTTTTCTTTCAAACATGGTGACTTTTTTTTTTTAGCATCTTATTTACAAGGCATTGTAAATAGCCTTGATATGAAAGTATCTAATAGCAATGAAATGACAAATGGGGACACTCTTTTGCATATCTGAAATTACACAGATTTCAAACTTTTGTTGCAATGAATGCACTGACATTCACTGGCTCACCAGATAGAAATGTGAAATTTGCCAAGAAATTTCTTAAGAATAATCAAGCATCTGAATTTTAGATCCATGTTGATGTAAAAACAGAAATTCTATGATTCTGGCACATCTCTTATACACTGTATCTAACCTGTCCAAAGCTAGAGACTGAAATGCAATCACTTTTGAAATCAGTGCCTGGGTAAAGTTCCTATAAGAGATGGTGTCAATTTCTTTTAACTTTAGTTTCTACCCAAGCCGTTTGAAGAATTGATCTAAAAAAACTGCTGAACTTCCTACAATCTGCAACTGCAAGAGATCTGTTTCCTGAATCAGGCACACTACAGGGCTGTTTCCTGCATATATTTTTTTCAGTCTGCACCTGTCATGCCACAGCAAAACAAAGGGGAACTTCTATCTCACTTCCATCCGACCCGTCCTAACCATCAGCCGGGATAGTCCCCTTTGGGTGGTTGAAAGGCTATGACAAAATGAAATGAAGAAACTTCTATCTCACAAACTGGTTTCTGCAGAGAATTTTCCAAGCCTGTATAAAATTCCTAGAACACACGGCTCTGTTTTTTTCCAGACATTAATTTCTGCGCAGAATTTTGCATATATTGACTTGTGAAGTCAAGGAAAAATTCTTAGAATGGTGTAGCTATGTTTTCCCATTACATGAATTTCAAGAATTGACCTACGATGCCAGAGTCAAATTTTGAACAATGGGCTGTACTCAGTTATTGATTTCTGCAGAGAATTTTGCAAAAATTGATCTATGAAAGCTAAATCAAATTCCTGAAATGAAGAGTTCCACACACTGTTTCTGTACTGACTTTTTTAAAAACTGACTGGAAGAGCCTTATTGAAATTTTTGCAACAGGAGACTCTCTTTTTCAGTCACTGTTTCTGTACAGACATTAACAAGAATTGATCCATTAAGCCTAATTAATATTCTTGGAACGCTGAGATGTTTTCCTCATGCACTGGTCTATAATTGTCTAAAACTTTTCAATAACTGAGCCCATCTTTTAGAGGACACTAATCTACAACAAGTCTATAGTAAAGGTTTTTACCACACAAGAAGTAGGTTTTAATATTTGAACATAATATTTCATTTTTAAGTATGAGAATCACTAAGGCCGAGGAAATCACTTATAATTTGTAATCAAGATTTGGAAAAATTTTCAAGCAGCTAAAAATAAACTCATCATCAGATGACAAGACTGTGCACGAGGTAAACATGTTTTAATGGGTACAAGATGATACTAACTGAGACAAAGGAGTTCCTGGAAAGGTGAACATTTGCTAGATGATATCATATGTCCATCTGATAGCCTTGAAAAATAGATAGCATTTCGACTGAGGAGAGTCATTTATATAGCGAAAAAACTTTAATGAGGTGGCATCCTTGTTTCAATTTTCAAAGAATGTTTGGCTCTTTTTCAAATTTTATGGAAAGATACATATTACAGATTTTAACTTAGTCAAAAATATTTGATTCAAACTGAATTCTTCTTCACAGCGACTTTAATATAACCCCTTACAGACAGAAAAACATTAAAAATATTCACGTTGTTGTGCAGTCTCATCGGCCTCTACTTAATGGTCTATTTGTCACATTTCGGCTGTTATTTAGTTCTTGATAAATCTTATTTAAATGTCGAAAACAGAACCTAACAAATAATGAATTTGCACATCCTGAACTGCATCTGTAAACCAGATATTATCTATAGTGAATATTGAATGTTCTTTCAAATTACATCTGGTGCTATCTTTTTGCATTTTTTCCTTATCCGAATAATTTCTCTCTTTCAACGCTTTGTAAACTGAGAAATAATACAAACCTTTCATAATTGACATTTTCACCTATGAGTGATCTGTTCCTACTCCCAAAATAATGTGGTTTCTACATGTAAGCAACAGAATGAAGTTCTATAATTTCTAATAGGATGAAGTTCTGTAAAATATGTATCCATAAACAAAAGGCATAGAAACAAAAATGCAACTAAAAATAATTTTTTCAAAGCAAAATTTAAAAAATAAAAAAAAAATAATAAAAAAGGAACACAATCACTTATAAATAATAATTATAGTATTTTTATTTGATGACTGAAATAATCATAATAATAACACTGATTCATTCTATTTGCCAGTCAAAATTATTACAACTATGTATGTATTCACTTGCATGAATTTCTCCAAATCCACTTCTGTCTCACTGATTCTTGTTTTTCATTTACATATAGGGAAATGAAAAAGTGTGCAAAGTCATAACACAAGGAAACAAAACAATTAGGTCATCACAAGTACTGAATAAACACATGGACCTATGTACACTGATTAATATGAGATTCTATTGCTTATTATTCATTATAGACAAAAGGAGGGATCGAATAGTAATGAAAGAGAATACAATTGACATATTTTACTAAATAACTACTCTTCCTATTCACCTTTTGAATTACACGTATTTGAAAATACTTGCATGATGACACAGTTTAAGTTCTGTATTATGAGAGATACCCGCTCAGGTTGAATCATTATACTGATCTGGTTCACAGCACTGAAGTTATCTGAAAATGTATTTATTTATGACTGACTGACAACATTATTTTTCATACACAATTCTACACAAAGTGGCAAGAGATAATGGCTTCAACCAAGGGATATGTCCAAAGAGAAAATATCAAATGTAAATGTAAGTGTTTTCCATTTTTTCTTCTTCTTCATTTTTTTTTAGTTTTAAAAGCTCCCGTATGGAAAATGAAATGGCCAATCATATAATTAAAACAAGTGAGGAATGATTCCCTTTAACCTAGTTGTCTAGAAATATTGCATCTAAAAAGCAGAGAAACTTTTTTTCCATGGGGAAGGATTTTTAATTTTTTTTTTGTATCCAAGTAACTCAGTCTGATCCCAAAAACGGGAACATTTTTCACTTTCACTTTGTTTCCACATCCCTTTCTTTGACTATTGCGTTTCCCTGATACATTTAATTTTCTTTTTGTTTGTTTGTTTTTCCTTACCTCTCTCCCTGCCAAAGCAAATTTAATCTTTCTCTCTCCCTCTTGTTTGTTTGTTTTTAGTTGTTTTTTTTTTCAATCAGAAAATTTAATCACCCTTTAATCTTTTAAAACAAAAAGCCACATAGTTGTTTAAGGATGTTACTGTAATGCTAATACTGTTCCATTTTTACTGTGTAGTATAAGGGTGAGATCCACCCCCTGTGACCTACAATAAAAGAAAAGAACAGAGAGCTGTGAACTATTTCATAATATGAGACACGGCACCATGAAATCAGGTGCTCATCAAACTGAAGCAACTGGAAGAATATAAACCTTCACCAGGAGGTTCAAAAGACATATATAGAACGTAATGGAGGAATCATGTGTTTTCCAACAGTGAATGAATTTTTAATGCAATTTTTTTTTCCTTCACAGAACTCTTCTATATCAATCTAAAAATGCATTTCAGGGTTACATTTGTTAAAATGGATTAAGTAAAAGCCTAGTGGCATGGCCTAAAAAGGATTAACAAAAGTGGTCAGTCATTTTCTCACTAACTTCAGCTGCAACAGCAGGCCACCCCCATCGTCTTCAATTGCTAATGTCTCAACTTCTGCTTCATGTAAAATTTTCCACATAAAGAAAGCGACATGAAATGAATAATCTTCACAGTGATCCCAATAACTCCATATATTTAAAATTTGACGAGAGCCTGATTTCATCATATCGCATCTCACATATAAAAAAACAACAAAAAAAAATCTTAAAACAAATGCATCATCACATGAATATAGCGTTTACTAACTTACTCCAGTGAAAATTTTCAAACCCTGTTTATGCCCTCCAGCTTCATTCTAATTATGTTGAATATTCACGTTTCCTCTACCAATACATGTTGCTATGGAGCTGATTTTGTTATATGAAGAAATATATGTAGAGATATCAAATTTCTAATAAACAGGTTGTTGAATAATTAATATATGAAATGGACTTCATCACAAGCATATAATATAGGAACTGATCTGTATTATAATAATAACAATAATGTTTGATAAAGCTTCACCATGAGCAATTATAGTCAGGGGTTTCACGAGAATCTAGTGAAGAACAAAAATAATCCAACAACACAATTGAAGAAGTTAGAGCAACAATGAGGTTTAGTGACATTTTGCTGAAAATATTAGTGTGCAATGAATGAAAATGCCAGAAAATGGGCTCTTCATTTATGTTGACATCATCCTTGTGGCTATTTGATATGAAAGGGAATAACCAACAATGCAGCAAAACAAACTTCATGTTCCCCGTTTTTATTTTTCACTAAATGACTCCGATGTCGCTTAACCTCAACTGAGCACAAACCACTTCAATTTTTTAATCAGCTTCCTAAGCTTCAGCCTCATTTCTATGACATTTCCTGGTCAGGTCATTTAAGCATTCGAGACAAAGATTCGTTTATCAGAAAAATAAAAATATTGCCACGAAAAAAACCCAACAAAAAAACAAAAAAAAATACAAATAAAAAATATGTTAATTCAATCAGTGCCTCCCTTTCACAGCGGACAATCTGGCTGTGACCTCCTTGAGATGAAAAGGAATGAAGACGGCCTGTCTTTTCGGCAAATATGTTTGTTTTTTTTGTCACACCAGCATAAACACACATGCACACACAGTCCACACACATATATATATATATCAAAGACAGGAAGTGTTTCGGCCATAAATTTAAAATTTGCATGTCACAAGAGCAACAGATATTCATACATACAGAAGCTGATGGTCTACGTAAGCCCTCATGCATATATAATAGATATCGTTGCCACCATTCACTATCTGTGTATAGAACATTTAAGTTGTTTTTAGCCAGAATGAAAAAACTGTTTTACAGATGTAGTTGTCGTGATGTAACCACCCATCTAGTTACTATCACGCTACCACCCTCTTGCTACCCTATTTCATCACTAGCACCTTCCTGTTCCTACTACAACAGCATCACAATATACAAGCTGGCATAAGGCTTCAATGTCTTTTCTGTGTTATTGTAAACACTCAGTGACTAATTGATGGATATAATTTTTCAGAAATTAAGGAAAACTGAAAGCAATTACTTTTGTCAGAATTGAAGATTTTTGAGCATTTCTAACATTCAAAATAGTTTGAAATTAACACAGAACATAGACAGGAGGCTATTTTCACACGTTTAATGACAAAACAGGTTGCCCAATTTTGATCTATATGCGGAAAGCGAACGGCGACGACGATATGGATAAGTCCAATAACTGAGAGACCTGGATCTAGACAAAACCATCTGCTGGGTAATCACAAGAAAAGCACACCCTGTGACATCATCGTTTGTTACCCAAGGAAAACATCAACAATAACAACAGAATAATCCCTCATACTTACACCCATCTGGCTGAAGGCAAAGAACATGCTTTTTATTTTCCTGACCAATAGACTGAGATATTGAGGAGGCATGTTTGTTCTTTGTTTTTCACACTTTACTCCCCTGCACATACTTAGAACATTGATTATAAACATGGCATCTTTCAAGCTGTTCTCTAAAACTATCATATTTACTTCTCAATATCAATGCGTTTTGCCCAAGCCTGTAAGTTTAACTTAGATAAATGTTTAACGAATCATGCAAGCCCTCTAATGATATAAACATTAAACTTGCTCCAGAATTATATGATCAATAATTTCATGTATCATTCTTTTGTCTCATACACAGTGCAACAGAGATGTAGAATACAGCTGATCTCCCATTAAAAAGTACACCGACTGTTGACAATAATATGAAACTTCTAGAAAAAAAAAAACAACAACTTTAGGTGCATGACCTGTTGCTCATTTTTGAAAATACTTGTATTAATATTATCAAATGGCCAAAAAAATGTCTCAGGGCAGCTTGATGTCTAAAGACAACTTGATATCTAAATTTTCAAGCTCTGTTCTAACGTGTTAGACTCATAGCCTAGGGTGGGGGTGGGGGTGTGGGGGAGGAGATTTTGTTTTGGGACCCCCCCCCCCCCCCCTGCAAAAAAAAGGACAAATTTTCAACTATTAAAAAAATACTAATAGTTTCTATCTAGATCTACTCTAAATCTATTCAGTTTAACAATGGGCAGCTTAACTTTTTTACTCCTTCATAGATAAAAGACCATTGATCATAAATTTCTCATTACAATTTTGAACTACATCTGTCATTTGAGTGGAGTTTTGTGTTGTGATGGTGTATAGTTACACACTAAATATACACAGTGAAACTGTAAATCCATATCATATTTCTTGCCGAAAAGTTCATCAGTCCCAAATAATTTATTTTCTTCTTTTTCACAAGCACATTATTTGAAATGGAGATTCCTGCCAGTCTTTCCATTTAATGAATGGGAAGGGTTTATGTAAAACAAGTGCATGATAGAACTTTCTAATGAACACAACCAACTGTAAGTAAAACTTTGTATATCCAATTAAGTTGGCAGTCTTTGGTTCAGATGAACTCTAGGAACATACAAACCAGCATGGGGCCCACACAGAGATAGCACAATCACACTAACACACACTTCTTGTTACCAGTCAAAAGTACAAAACAAACAGTTGACTGAAAAGGATGCATCAATAAATGAATTTTTTTTTTCTTTTTCACATATCATATATGCAAAGGAAACAACATTTAATTATTTCATTGTTAATGAAAACATCCAAAATTAAATAAAAAGTCAAAGGAGGGGAAAAAAAAAGGAATTGCTAACTACCTAAGCCATAACATACATCTCATCGTCAAAGTGATGCTACGGCTCAACTACTTAGACATATTACACGTAGTAACTAGGAGCAAAAATGATAATAATTATGAGAACAAAATCATGACAATATTCATGATCATATCAATATAGAATTACCAATATCTCTGTAAAAATGGGATACATTTTCTGCAAACAACCATAATCGTAAAGGAAATTCATGAGTTATCAATTACTTCTTGTCAAGCATGATTTGCACCTCCTTGAAACAACTATATTATTATATTTAACTGTAAACCTTGCAAAGGTCAGTATTCAGTAACAGCACCTCAGTTGAAATTCAACAGTCTATTTCTTTTTAAAACAAAACACCCCAAAATGAAAAGAAAAAGACAGCTAAGAATTCTAACCAATATCACATTCCTTCACATGAAGGAATACTTTAGGCCAATCAATTCAATTTAACTTTCTCCTATTCAAGAAAACAAGTATCTGATGCCACACACAAGCAAATATTATTTTAATTTTTAAAAAAATAAAAAGACACATAAAAGAAACCCTGTCATTCCTCTTAGATGTACATCACAGTTATTAATTTTTAAATTTTTTATTCTCACAAAAATTTTGTACTTAATACCCAAAGTACGATAAGCAGATAGATCTGTCTTGACAGAGACATGACCTTTGAACTCAAACATAACTTTCAATAATTATTTTCCAACAAACCAAGTCCCATAATGTCTGCTCTCCATTCTGTCTTAAAATCAACAGGAGTGAGAAACACATGACACACTGACATGTCAGCCAAGAGCTATCTTGATACAGAATACCAAATATGCCTGTCCACAGCTGCATGAGTCTGAGATGTAGCTTTAGGTCTCTTAAAAGCTGAATGAGAACAAAAACTACTTAGAAAAAAAATAACACACACATAAGAAAGCAAAAGAGGAGATAAACTGAGTAGGAAACTAAGCTGATAAATTCTGGGTCTAAAGATGACTTTTAAATTTCAATGTCTAAATTGAGTTTACTTTCAATATGAGGAATCAAACTGTTCTTTCTTCATCTCCTAAAATGTGTATTCCTGGATATTTCTTCATTGCAGTCCATTATTTGCAAACCGTACAACGGGATTGTAAACATGTTATGGCAAAGATCTCTTCAAAGCCAAATTTTATCTTGAATGCTGAGTCTTTTCAATTCTGAGGCAAATGCATGACAGGAATTCTGATTTTCACACACTTCAAGGACAGTGTTAAAAAACTGAGAAGGTGTTTAACTTTCTTCTTCACTACTCTCCAATAAAAAAAGACAGAATTTGACACTTCAGATGGTTATCTTAGAGTCAGTGCCTGAGATATTTTCATTGCTGGAGTCAAAAAGCCCTATAAGTTCTTCTAAATTTGGTCCATACAGGAGTTTTTGACTCAGGAGATGTTTGTTAACTTCCTTGGTAGATATGTGTGTTAAAAATTAATGAAACAACTGGACAAACACATCTATGGATGCCATGCAAAATAACTCATTGATCAATGTACAAAAGTGAAAGTTAATGCAAATAATATACGGAAAATGAACATAGAATATAAGGTGTTTCGAAATTCACAACTAAATTTCTGAAAGCTTATCCATTCTAATATAACAACTCAAGCCACACTAAAGACAGCATGCATTTGCTTGATCAACCTACAAAACCATACTATAAATGACATCTATATATTGAAGTGAATGACATTTTTTTAAACTAAAATGATGTGGACAATGACAACTATTCAAGTTTCCGTTTTGAAAAAACATTCCATGCTCAAAACAACTGATGCAGCATCTGAAGCAAAGGAAATTAATTTCTCTCTTGCAATATCTCTTTTGTTTTCTAATGAAGTTTACCCCAATTTTCCTAGTTACATAGTTTCTAAAATAGTGGTATTGTTAAATAGGGTGTTACTATCAATATTAAATCTTAACCATTTCACTGCTACACCAATTTTGCTGCCCCGTGCTAAAAAGTAACAATATGTCAAATCTCGCTTGCTCCATCCATTGCTACTCCCCACCTCTGCATTAAGTCCCATCTACTGTGAACTAACTAACTGGCACTCATCCTTTACTTTCCCATAAGCAATCACAAACATTGACCATAATGCAGAGTTACATAAAGTAACAGATTATATATTACATGCCGCATTTCAGCTCCTATTCCTCCCTTGTCTGCAAATCATCAGCTTGCGGCATTTGTTAAAAGATTTTGCATGTTGATGTGAACATATGATCTGAGATTGGGACATCAGATCAAATGTAGAAGGGCTGGTTCGCAGTGGACTGACCATGTATGTTTTCCCCACAGGAGAGACCAATTTTTGTGTGTATACTTTGTAATTTGGATAGCAGTGAAGTGGTTAAAATTTACACACAAAAGAAAAAAAATCACAAATTTTGAACATGTTTTAACAGATAGCAGTGAGAGGCTTTCTGGCATAAGTGGATTGTGAATGCTGAGTGGGAGAAATCTTGTTGATTTCTGTTGATTCCACAGCACCAGCATCTGTCCTTAAGATCGAAAGTATTTCCATGCTAGGATATGATTGCTGGCATCATACAATATGTTTACAATGTACCCCAGAGGTTATCATAGCAATCATAACTCTAACTGTGAAGTGCTGGCACAAAATGGAACAATAGGTTGACTTAAGAATTAATACAAGAGATTTTTCTATATGCATTGATCAGCTCAACCCAGTTACACACAAAATGGAGCCAGCACACCACAATGAATCTGACAGGAGCAGAAATTTTTGTACAATGTTTCAGTCTTGTTCACAGAGCTTCTTTGGTCGGGAACAGGAGTCACATACAAAAGTTACATGTTACATTTTGTCATTGCAATCACAAAACAATTAAATAAGAGCTGGGTACAACTCATGCCTCTGATCTGTTCAATATGTCAATTACGATTGTTGCAGAAAATAGCACATGAAAAAAAAAGAGGGGGCAAAAGAAAAAGGCATAGGAGGAAAAGGGTGACTAATTAAGCTTCTTCACAGGAAAAGATCCCAAAATCACTTTTAACCTATGTAGCTGGACTTTATGTGGACATAACAATGATGAACCTTTATTGCCCCAACGAAGAGCCAAGCGGGCTCAAAAATTTGGCTAGCGTTATTAATCCATTTTATTAGCTCAAGTCTAAATTCTCCATATTGTTTTTCAACTTTTTTGGTGTATTTGATTAGTTGCCGGTGGACAGTTGTCTTAATTTTAAGACACTTTTCGTAAAATGATGAACCTTTGTGTATTTACCTTGAATTTCCCTATGTCTTTTTGTTTTTTTTAAAAAATATTTTTTCTTCAATGATATGTACCTTAATTTTTCATGTCAAGTATCCACTGCTATAATACTCCTTACTCTGAAGCCAGTCATTTGAGGAAACACCTTTTTAATTATAAATTCTATACTTTCAGATTTTGATATCTCCCTAACCACAGGTCATACTTTTTCAGTTTCCACTGCACTGTTACTTTACAAAATATCAGACTTTTGTACATGTATGGCTGGCACGTGATCAAAAACATTGAATTTTTTTTTTTTTCTTCTACATCACAGACTGATTTCTTAAACTTGAATATGATTTAACTAATTAAGTGAAAACCATTTTCTTCTGTGTGGATTTCAGATAACTTTTCACCCCCAGGGAAAAAATACTAAAGATGCAAATACATGACTATATTTTCACTCCGCGTAAGCCCATCGATATAACTCTTTATCTTTGTATCTAAAAACCTAACAATGTCAAATTTTTGTCTCATTCATTGTTATGCTCCAGTTTTTGCTGATGTATCGCTGTTAAACCATGTAAGAGGATGAAATAGTGACGATTCAGTTGTCAGACCAGCCACATGAAAAATACATCAAATGAAAAAAAAAAAAAAAAAAAAGACTCCTTGTTTTGAGAGTTGAATTGCTATTCCCAAGAGTTTATCTCTGCTCTTATATGTACAGATCATAATACGATGGCATGACAGCCACGTCGCAGTGAAACAATATAATGACTGGTGCCAAATGATAAAGTTCTAAAATTCTAATCATACAGCTGTATTCCAGTACTAATACTCGGTGCAAAAATTCATAAATGACATATCAAGTCTTGATCTAAAGGAAAAGAAAATCAAAGAAACACAACATAGAAAAATAAAGAGAGTAACACAGACCCATGGAAAAAAAACCTGTTTTTTTCTTTTGTTTAAAAACCAAATGTTTTTTAACAATTTCAATTCAGGGCCTAGGGCGATGGGCCCCTGGGCTAAGAATCACCGTCCTCAGGGGCACGTAACTCTCTAATCTGCTTGATGAGGTAGCTCTTCTCGTCATTAAACTGTTCATCTTCGGATCTCTCGGTGTGGAACCGTGTCAGGAAGTCCACGAGCTTCTCTTTGTTGCGCAGCAGGATGTCCAAGATTGGCCGTGGCTTGTTAGGATTTGCCACGAAGATCTAAGGAAAGCACAAGTACAATGAAAATATTTTTCATGTTATCTGATAAGTTATGGAGCATGAATTTTTATTCTTCCTCCTAATAGCATATATAAGAATATAGAGGAGCATTTTGTAAACTGTTTCTCCATATATGGTATTTGCCATGGATATATCAACCAAATTCAGGCAAGAGTCCATTACTTTATACTTCCTGACATTCAACCCGTGAGCATGACTTTTTCTAAAGATGGCACTTTTTCAAAATATATATATTCATTTCCAACTTCGCAAGATGTTAAAACAAAATTGCTAAAACATATTGTAATTTAAAAGCATGAGAAGAAGAAAGAAAAGAAATCTGACATTGTAGACAGTTGACTGCTCATTTAGATACAAGGCTGAAAACACAAATCAAAAATAAGAGAATTTAATAGAAATCTACAGAAAAAAAAAAAAATCCTTAATAAATTCTTCTTGAAACGTGCCTTGTTTCTGGAGCTAGAATTCCCTACTGGGTAAGTTTACACTGATGGACAAATTTATTAACATTAAAAATACATGACTATGGCTGGTATTGTTACATCACTATCTTCCACAGTTTGTTGCTCACAGGTAAGTGACATACTATTGCCTGCATATATAACTGATACTGGAACAAAATTGTTCAAAGCTTTTCATTTGTTTACTGCCTTTTTAGAATACAAGTGTCCATACCACTTCGAAGTATTCAAAACTGGATGGCTCAATTTCTGTAATGGACAAGCCAATGTCACCATAGGAAGAGATAAATGACTGAATTTGATTCTGGTTTACTAGAATAACCCCATTATTTCTTGATCATAAATAAGTGGCATAACATTAAAACATAAACTTGTTACTAATATGTGAACCTCATTATTATTTAAAATGAATTTTAAAATCTCATCAGTCTGACCATTCTGAGTCCTGATTTCAAGTTCTTTCTCAATTTCTTCACAAACACTATAACAAATGTTTCATTAGAACACAAATGTCCAGAACAGTTTGAAGCCATGAAAACTGGATGGTCCCAATTTACTTTAGTGACCGAAAGTATTGTAACTGCAACAGATAAATGACTTTACTAGAATTTCTCCCTTGCTTCTTGGTCACAAATAATGAAATAACATTCACGCATATATGCCCATAACTGATTTTTTTTTAACATGACAATACTAAGATCAATAACATCTTAAAATGCTTCCTTTACTGCTGGCTGTGTCAGTAAAGCAAGAATCAAAATCAGCTTGTAGTGCTGACAATAGGGTGACCCCCATTTACATGTAACCTTGTTGTCAGTGGTACACATAGACAAGAAAGGTTGGGCAGCATTTGTTCTTTTGAAACTTCAATTCTAAAGGTCTTGCTTTGAAAAGTGGCAAAGTTAACCTTTCATCCTGACTGAGCCCAACAAACCCTGATGCCCCCCCCCCCACCCCCCCTCAAAAAAAAAATCCTCACTAAATGGTGAACTTTAGACTTTAGCCTCATTTTGTTTCTCTCATAAGTTCTAGTTTGGCTGTTTCACACTTGTTTTGCCAAATGTTGCACTGCTGGAAATTTGTGGTTGTCACATTGTGAAAGCTAAAAGTCAAATGCAGTTCATACCCAGCAATACTTTTTTCTTGCTTTTTTTTCTTTCTTGATCACATATATTATAACACACCTTATAACTACGACAGTCACAGCAGAAAAAAAATTGTTTTTCCTTTAAGACACTGATCCTCTCATCTTCTTGCACTTGTATCACCTCTTATTTTGTTCCTAAGCAAGACATGACTTTCTTCTTTAAAAAAAAAAAAAAACATTGAAAAATGAAGGAATGCAAACACATGAAAAAGCCATAACAAAAAACAAAAGCACACTTTGCCAGACTTGGGCCTCTAGATATATGAAGAGACGGGGAATTTTTTTTTTTTTTTTACTGCCCTCATGAAAATGATGAATGAACGAGATAAGATTAAGCAGCACATCACTGAACAGGCCAGATGAGGTTCTATCTATCTTTAAATCTTCAACTCTGTTGTACTTGAAGAAAAATCAAGTCTTGTCTGCTGAGGTGTTTGTTTTTATGAATCTGTGTCCTCAAAGGTGGAGGATGACAGGATTTGAAGATCTGTGCTTAACCAGGGGATTAAATGTAACCAATCCTTCATTGGTACTTCAAAGTACCGGTGTGTAAAAATTTTTAGAGCAGTCAAAAGTACCACATGGTATAAATCTCTACCTTGAACAAAATCTGCAAACTAAAAGTTGTTAAGTGTTCTATATACTGCCCAGTACTTATGTTTAAACATCACATTAGTTTATTTTTGACAGTTTTTTACTTGTGAGAAACAAAGGGCTAAGCAGCACATCATTGAACAGGTCAGATAAGGTTTTACCCAACCACAGCCATTCACACGACTCTAACTGACGAATGCTTGCTGAATGGCACGGCACAACACATATGGAATAGCAACTACAACATTTATATACAAGCTCATCTTTAACTATGTTGTACTTGAGAAAAAATCCTCCCTCCCCCTGCAAAAATTGAAATCTCAGGAAAGAGTGCACCTAAATAAGCATTACATGCCAGGAAAGCCACTTCTAAATTTTTCCCTTTTCAAGTATGAAATGATTTGTGAGATACAGTGAGAAAAAGTAATCTGTAACAGAGAAACATATGTAAACTTACATAACTCTACGCGTATTCTCAATTACTCGTCATGCAGGAAAAAAAAATTCATTCAATAAATTTCATAGAAGTAAAATCTATCCTTGTGAGATAGGACATAAAATCTGTTACGCTAGCGATATTCTAAATATTTACAATCTTGAACCTGACCGAATTCTTAGTAGTTTCATGCCTCTCGCTTGAAATCAATGTTATCTGTCTTGTGGGCCTTTTTCTACAGCATGTGCAGCTATGGGGAAGGGAAAGGGAAAGGACAAATGCAGAAGGGCTGACAATTGTTTTCATAGAAAATTAGGGAATGTTTCACTATTCATTTTCCCATGCTATGTCATTGCTGATAAGATATAAAAATTTGAAAAACTTTTTAAATCAAAGACAACAAGAAAAAAAAAAAACTGACATTGCTCACCCTGTTGTCCAATTGAAAAACAGAGTGAATATATAACAAACAGCACTCAGCACCACTGCTACTCACCTTGAAGACATGAAAGGCCTCAAACTGAATATTCCTTGATTTCTCTCTCAGCATGTTCATCATCAGCTTCAAATTCTCTGGGTTGCTGATATAGCGGTTCATGGTGCTGAAGTTGTGGCGGTCCAGCAGCAACTCTCCCAGCAACTGAAACGCACAATGTACATCAGTGTTAATTTAGTCATATCATGACAAGCTGACATCAGTTGATCAGTACTCAAAACTTTATATACACCTCTTAACCACTGTCACAGAGAAGATGATGTAAAAAAAAACAAAAAAAAGAAACAAAAACAAGATAAGATGAAGTTAATTTTGTCCTCACAAGGAAATTGTTTTCGCAGTTGATGATACATAATATCCTTATATCACGTATTCACACACAAACTCAGGCGAAAATGCAAATAGCATCAGAATAAGCCAGGCTGAAGAAGAGCTGCTCCAAGTTGCTAAGCAAACTACTGAGTATGTGAGATCTAAGGGAGTATAAACATTCATTCTCCACAAATGGAATGTTGGAAAAAATACCAAGGAGAAGAGAAGTGGGTTGGCAACAGGACAGGATTAAATGCAATTTCAGGCAAGCAACTACAATGAGATGTTTAGCAGCACTATGCCATATGAAATTCTCCTGACAAACACTGTTGGAAAATTGAAATGATATTAAGTTTTTTACCAAACAAGATTAAAAATTAGGATGTCTGATATCATTCTTCATAAACACGCTCAGGAAAAAATAATAAAACTTATCTGGTTTGCCTATTACATTTAAAGTCCAGGAGACTCAAAATTGATAAAAAGCTCTGAACTACATTCACAATTTTCACTGCAAAACAAAAATTGCAAATGACAGTGAGGAATCTTACTGATCAAACCTTAGGCCGTAAGTCTTGTTGATAAGAGAACAATATATGGACTATCAGTTTGGACAACAGAATGTCATTTCTCTATTTCCTCACAGCTTGATACTAATATAGAAAGTGACCTAATAATAAAGGTGATTTTGCTTTCGAGGTGGGTTAGTGGTGAGTCAAGCAGGGATTAACTCCCATAGATACACTAAGCTAATCCAAACCAATTCCTATAAGGGAATTTTCATTGTTTGTTCCTTTTAGCCATTTGATGAAAGCTCCTGAATAGGAAACACTGCCTGCTTTGCCAAACATATGACATCTGACAGTCCCCTCCTTTATTTCTCCTTTGTCTCAATAGAGAAGTTCAGGCCAGGCCTAGTGCATATATTAGAAAATAACAGATCATACATTTCTTTGTGCAAATGAATTCTAGCTTTTGTCAAACTCTTTCACCTTGGGTGAGGAAAGTATCAAGGACATGGAAATGTAGGAGAATGAGAGAAAGCAGAGAGGAAACTTTGAAAAAAAAATGAGGCGAGAAAGGTGGCCGAAATGTTAAAGTCAGAGGTCCTTAGAAGGTGACAACAAACACTACCAAAGGAACATATGGAGCAAAAACAGCCAGCGAAAAAGAATACGATCACATTCTCTATATCTATTCGGACATAAGTCATAACCTCAGTCTGAATTGAGAGAAATGTAGTGGATTAGTTTCTTTCTGGCCACTTTTTCTTTTTTTTTTTTTCAAGCTTGAGTATGATAGAAAGTACCATATCTTCATCTGAAAATCCATGCAACTTTTGTTATACGCTCTCACCTTCAATGCCTGTCTGCGGGTGACATAGTTGTCCGAGTTGAGGAGTGATTGATAATGGGAGAAGACCTCATCATAGTTATGTTCCAGGAACTCAGCTGAGAGCATCTTGTGTTTTGTCAGCAGTTCCTATACAGACAGGAAAGTCATGTCATAAATTATTTTTAAAAAAGGTACAATTTCACAGCACCCATTTGCCAAAAAAGCTGAAGCATGACAAAGGCAGTATCAGTCAGATCCATGTTAAAGTCTTTAGTATTAACAACTTTCTCTAACAAAATCTTTTCCAGAAATTACAAAGATATGTATTCCGCCCCATCAGATTGTCAAGAAGTCTTTTCAAAAAATGAGTTTAGGAGTTCCGATTATAAGTTCCAATCATTCTATATGTACCTTTTTGCCACAAGATGTATTATCTATTAAATGCCGCCCTAAAAATGGTTGTTTAAAATTTTTTGAAGATATTGCAGATACAGGGCTGTCAGTGCAAAATTGAGCCAACCCCTGAACTCAGTCAGCCGACAAACAAAATTACACATACAACTTCCATTAAAATTCATCCCACAAAGATCTAATCACATATACCAAAGTAAATTGAATGTTTTGTTACAAGAAAAACAATACAAGAAATTCTAATCATTACTAATGCCAGTGATGAATAATATTGACTGACAGTGCACTTAACCCAAAAACTGCGAACCACGTATTTATACGACAGGTGAAGCGAATCCCTGCATGCGACGCCCGTGTTTATTCGTGGGGGCTTCTCGTTGCGCTGTGATATTTCTTACCCTGTCACATAAACTTGGGAATTATTGGCCTCAGTTTTGTCAAGTTATCGCCATAATAAGGATGCGCAACTCAACGGACACTCCTTCACAAGGTAAAGGAAACTTTACCTAATAGAACAATGAGAAATTCCATGCCAAAAGATGAAATCCTCTAGAACGGAAGAGAAGAACAGAAATCAAAAGCCACATGGCCCACTCAAGTCCTCTCAAGTGGTCCGAAACTACAATCAAAAGAAACTATATTATGATGCGAAAGAGT
>JBCEWB010136689.1:0-11051 GCA_039654565.1 Peronia peronii | reverse complement strand
TAGAGTCAGAGTGTGTCCCTGTGTGTGTGTGTGGGGGGGGGGGGAGGGGGACGTGCTACTCTCAATGGTGTTTATAAGAGATATGCTGGGGGTGGGGAGAGCTTATGTCAGCGGCGTGTGTGCGGAGACTTATGTCAATGTGTGTGAGGGGGTTCGTGTCAGTAGTGTGTGAGTGATCTGTGTGTCTATGGTGTGTGTTTGTGAAAGGTTCGTGTCAGTGTTGTCAGTGGATAACGGTGGGGGAAGGAGGGGGAGGGGATAAACCACTAATATGACTACTCCAACAAACATACTTTTCTGCCCATAGCGATTACATAACTCTTATCCTCACATGTGGGTGGATATGTAGAACGGAAAAAAATAATAAATAAATCGTTATCCATGATGAGATAAGAAGGTAAATAATTATCTTCATCTATCGTGGGCTCTATCGAACCAGAATCTCCAAAATCGAGCTGTGTTTCAGAAAACATAAGAACCGAGAGGGAAAATGTTTCGACTTTCCGATGGATGGAGTCTGGTATGCTATGCCATAATCTCTGGACTGACTTACGAGTCAAGCCTTCGACTGGCAACGCCCTTCCGATTTCTAGCACCGCGCCGCGCTGGGCTTAAGATGAAAATCGATACTTCAAGGCCGTCCTTCCCCTGGGCTAAGCCCTTGATACGATGATCATCTGCACGGCTTGAGACAATGGCAGGAGCGACCACTGGATGATGATGATGCCCTGTCGATATTTGCTATTCAAATTTATTGAAAGCTGAGGACACACACACACACGCACGCACACACACACACGCACGCGGATGGATGGACAGCGCTCGCTGCCTCGCGGTCCCTTCTACCGTGCTCAGATGGAATGCCAATTTTGTTTTCAATCATACATGTACTTTGAACAGTCGCCCAACCAGCTGAATCAAATGAGTTGAATGTTGAGAAAATGAGCAAATTGTTTCAGCCACTTTAAACACTTCTATTTGCCAAATACAAGAAGAATAAGGCAAACATTGTAAAGAACGGGGAGGGGGAGGGGGGATCACATTTTCTCTTGCTATTTGAAACATGTGAAGCAAAAAAAAAAAATGAGAGAGAGAAAGAGAGAGAGAGAGAGAAAGAAAGAAAAGGAAAAAAAAGAGAGACAAATCAAACAGAAAAAATAAAAAAATAGAAGGAGAAAAAAAAAAAAAAGCAAAAGTTTCATCACTGAGTTCAGAGTTTTCTCTTCTTCGTGATTCAAGAAAAAAAAAAGAAACAGAGGAAAAAGAAGAAGAAGAATTTCCCCGCCCCTTTCTTTCAATGCTTGTGTTATATATCTTGTACTTGGCAAAGGAAGATTGTCTGGCTGATGGTGAAAATGGCTCAAAGGATTTTACTGATTATGTGACCCCAGGAATTCACTATTGACATCAAAATTTCGCAGAAGAAAAGTTTGTAGCCCAATAACATATTTTCACCTCAGTAAAGTACATTCATGCCCCCCTCCATTTTACTATGTTATCACAGGAGTTAACTACTGACATCAAAATTTCGCAGGAGAAAAGTTTGTAGCTTTACTGACTATATTATCACAGGAGTTAACTATTGATATCAAAATTTCGCAGGAGAAAAGTTTGTAGCTTTACTGACTATGTTATCACAGGAGTTAACTACTGACATCAAAATTTCGCTGGAGAAAAGTTTGTAGCTTTACTGACTATATTATCACAGGAGTTAACTATTGATATCAAAATTTCGCTTGAGAAAAGTTTGTAGCCCACTACCCAGAGGAAGCCAGGGGACCTTTGAGTCACTGACAAAAGGCAGGTTTTCGATCTTCGTGTCCTTCCATCCCCCAATGGGAGGACCCACGAATTGATCCCGGCTACAACCTCACCGACGTGAGTTGTTTTCACTATGAAACAGACGCCAAATCACATGGCAACCCCCTTACACTATAGTTCACAATCGTGAATTCGGCGCTGAAGACAATTTGACTCTCAATGGTTAAATTGCAAAATATCTCACAACAGTGGCCATGGGGCTCAAGACAGGAAGCTTTTGAAGGATCGAACTTTCTATCTACAACATCATAAAGACAAGCTGGCGACTAAGCTCGCTCTCTAAAACCTACACCTTATTCGTTTTCTTTTTGAAAGAGATGGTAATATAATAAGAGGGACGGGATAGGCGCGACTTCATCACCAACGCTGAGGTCCTTGAGCGAGCCAAGGTCACCAGTGTCGAGACCCTTCTTATAAAGTAACAACTCCGCTGGGCAGGACACGTCTCAAGAATGGTAGACCACCGCTTGCCAAAGATCACCATGTTCGGTGAGCTCTCTTCTGGTCACAGAGAAGGTGGGGCGCCAAAGAAGAGATTCAAAGATTCCTTCAAGAAGAATCTTAACATGTGCCACATTGTTCCCCATCGGTGGACTGCCTTGGCTGCCGATCGCGACCGCTGGCGCCAGACAGTTCACAAAAGCATCATGAACTTTGAGAACGCGTGCCGAGAAGCCCAGAAGGAAAGGCGCCAGAACAGAAAGATCAGGGTTGCCTCCACCACAGCAAATCCCAACCCCAGCCAGACCTATTTGTCCTCGCTGCAGGAGAACCTACCTATCCCGGATCGGTCTCTCAGCTACGAGCGGGCCTGCAGTCGACGCATATGTCTTTCCTAATCTTCGTCCACGAAGCCAAGCCAATATTATAAGGCCATTTCTTCTAAACCGAAAATTTCAGGGAAATGTTAGCTCTGCTGGTTTGTCTTGCTACGGCATTGTTACCTGGCTGGGAGGAATGTTGTGTGGGAGAGAGTGGGGAGGGAGGGGGGGGGGGGGCTGGTGTTAAATATCTTCGCCGCTGGCCAACAACGTGATTATCACAAATTTAATATCGGATAAGGGAAATTAATGATGAAGAGCTAGCTATCCAAGGACGGAAAAGGGGAGTAAAACGGTAGTTTGTGTATCAATTCTGAGCACATGAAGTCAAGACAAGATAAGATAAGACAAACTCTATCTGTCCTCTAGAGAAAACTTTCAGTTATTGAGGCAGTAGACATACGTACAACAAAACAAACAAAAATACAACCAACAGACTAAAAAAAACACTGCCTCAACTTCTTTGCTGCTGTTTGTTTTTCTTAAGTCTTTCAATCCTCAGAAAGTAGAACTATCTCGGCTTTAAGAGGCTGCCTGTCTTTCGGTAAGAATTTCTGTGGCTAGAAATTTGGAATTTGGAAGTTTTGCCCGGACAGCGGCACTCCGCCTGCTTTTCATTGATTATGAATTGCCAAGAGCTCTTTAACACGTGTAACATACACAGGGGACTCCCGAAATATGTTCGCCTTTATCCAAGAAGGCTAGGCGTCGGGCTTCTCTACCCAGAGGAAGCAGGGGACCGTTAAGACATTGAAAAAAAATGCAGGTTTTCGATCTTCATCTCCTCCCATCCCCCAATGTAATGGGAAGACCCGCAAATCGAACACACAGCGTCACGACATGAGTTGTTTTTTGTGGTTTATTTTTTTTTTCACTATGGAGCAGAAACCAAAGCACACCGCCACGGCGATCCCTCATCGCTGATGGCAGAAATGAAATTCTGTAACGCTCTCGGTCAATTCTTACAACGCAACAAACGCACATTTCTTTCGGAACATTTAAATTTGTAGAAAGTGGGTGCATAAAGTCTTCCCGAATTATGTCACATTATCATACTTTCGCGATTGCACTAAATCGCATAGCTACAGAATCTTCACAGCAAAGCAGCACAATAACTATACAACTTTCACGTCAAGAACACAATGTAGGCATCAGACTTGACAGTTATAATACCTTCACGACTCGACTGCAGAGGAAGTGCGAATCACAAAACTGCACAAGACTACAAAAGGAATAAACCTGTATCTACGGCACGTCTCGATACGGTCACAACGACTACCCAAGTATAAGAATTTGATAACAACAACAGCCTCATCACAGCAAAGGCACTGAGCCTAATAATTACAACACTATACTTTCAAGACTACAAAGGCACTGGATCTGCAAACTACATTATCTTCTCAAGTGAAGTGGATGTCTAATCCAGTACGTTTCCACTGCATACGGGCAAATAAATCTGATCTCTACGATAACCTCATGACGGCACAGGGCATTGAACCGGAGAATTACAACACTATACATTACCTTCTAAACTGCACAGGAAGTGAAAACGTCCAACTCGTACCTTACCACTGCATATGACAATAAATCTGATCACTACAATTATTACCTTCATGACCGCACAGGCAGTAAATCTGAAGGACATTATTTGCCATGCGACAATAGCAGCACTAAATCGGAGTACAAATTTATTGCCTTCAGTACTGTAACTTGAAACCGTCTCCAAATGAATTGGTCCTCGTTTTACGGGCAAACTATTGTTAAAAGAACGTAAGGCTTTTGGCTGACATAGGTCGAAATTACTCTCAGCCTGAAGCCGTTTTGTTCTTTGAACACACATGCATTATTCTATTGTTATCACATTTAGAGCCCCATTTCCCACCATGATGACTTTCCGAATGTAAAAGGAAACAAAAATATGTCTTTTTAAATTGGATGTTGTAGTGTTATAGACACAATACGACACTGACTGCACAAAGCACACGCTGAAACATGATACCTTACTAGGATATCATGTCTCTGAACCTAAATGATTAAAACATCAAAAACGATCGTTTCAGATGCCTGCACTTATAACATTTTGATCCAGCATTCAACGAATAAGACAGTAAGGCATGTACAATACCTTTTTTGTCTGGTTTATTATTTTTTTCTATGTACCGAACAGGCGTTGAGACGCCATACGTTATTGGGGCATTTTGTATTAAAACAGGATCTGGTGCATTATTAAAAACTTTCCAATCAAATATCTGCAGTTGGGACATTCTGATCTACCACTTCACGAATGAAATGCTGAATAGATTCACGTCCAATGCTTTGCTTTTCAGCTGCATCTACCAGGACATAGCGATCTATTGGCACAAATGTCACTGATAAAGGAAAGGTGTTTTTCTCCTTTTAAATTTCGTTCCGCCCCTTTTGATTGTGCAGGCTGACATCTGCGCCACGCGACTCGTCACCGCTCCTCTTTGGAACTCGGCACAGACTATTGAACATCTTCAATAAAGCCTTTGCTTTCTGTTCAAGTTTTCCTCGCTCTTCTTTTGCTCTGCTACTGTTGCGGTTTACCATTTAACCATCCGTCGAGATAACCTCCACTAGGAGGTTGAAAGATGTATTACAGAACGTAACGTAACCATTTAACCATTTTAACGCCAGAATAGAACCATGTTTCTATAGACTCTTCTCTCTTAATCACAGAAGAGAAATGTCGAGGCGACCAATGTGTGTAACTTTCAATGACTTTCCAAACTTTGTGTTTGCAACATGCAATATGAAAACAACTGCACCAAAACACAAGCTGTCATACACTTCCATGATATGCAAATGGAGTATTCTGCATCTGAACGTAAATAATGAGAGCTCTGGTAAAGGGAGGGTTAACGTTGTATTCAGTTTGGGGACAAGACGATGTGCTATTGCGTGCGCAGTAAGTGGACGAACGCTTGGATTGCGCACCGCGTCAGGAAAAGGTTACCCTGTGTCGATACGGCCTTCCTTGCCATTTCAGGTCATCCTAACCCTTTCAGTATAAAAGACGGGGAGGAGGAGTGAGGATGGAAGAAGAGAGAAGAATTTTTTTTAAAAAGGGAAGAGGGGGGGGGGGGGGAGGAAAAACTCCCAACTCCACGGTCTTTCCGTTCTGAAAGCCTATTGTATTGACGAGCTCGCAATGAAGACTCCCATTTAGGATAAGTATTCACCGCTGATTTATAGGCGAGGGGAAGCGAAATAAAGAAAAGACACGAACTCGGATGTTTCAATAATAAAAGCACAATCTAATAAACCGCTCCAAGCCTAGTCTTTTACCAAATGCGCACCAAAATCGTATTTCAAGGCACTGACAAAAACCGACTTATTTATAAGGCAAAATGATAATTCTGCAGTATATACAGCAAAGTATCTTGTATCATAATTATGGTAAGGTATCATCTGTCGAAGAGCCATGCTGTTTCATCATACCAAACACTTCTGGATGAGCGTAGAAGTTTTTCTCCTTACAAGTTATGAGGGTAATGACCACAGCGCTGAAATCCAACAACCCTGTCTGATATGAATGCGTTGCTCTCACATTTATTCTTCTAGCTCTAGCATGAGTTTTATCAAGAGTATTATTGTTTGAGAATAAATCTATCTCTACTGAAAAAAACTGCATAAACTTTTTGTTTCAGTCAGCCTACATCCATATCTATCTCGGCGTTTGTCAGCAAAGGAACACTTAGAGTTAATTTCTACTGAAAAAAAAAGACACAACTCATGTCTTTACTGAACTAGACCTAAACTAACGCTGAAAGCCCAGCATAACGTCTCTTAACAATGGCCCTTGCTATAATATTCCTAGATTTTTACCACAGATGCCATCCTTTAAAACATGTTTTCTACCGGGAAGAATGCAATCCCCTATCTAATAACAGAGTTCACCATTCACTTCCAATTCATGACCCGCAGTGGCCATCCTTTGAAAAAAAAAAAAGCAGTTGATAAATACACGATTACAGGCCAGCCCACCGAACTATTACAAAATACATCAGGCAAAATGAGCGCTGTTTCTTTCCTTAACCTTTTAAATCAGTTTTCCCAGACGTCCAACACAAGACAAGTGACACAACTTTCTGAGGGCTCTCTTAACTCAGCATTTCAATACGGATACTCCTGGGCAGGGATATTCTCATACATTTCAGTGCTAGCAACATGCAAAATTCGCTCGAAGAAAAGACTACGGATTCATCATTGAAAGCCTTCACAGGTTTGTTCCATTCTCTCTTCTGTTTAAAAGAAATCACTGTCTCACAGCCAATGAAAGACCAACATTCAGAACAGATGGATTCCAAGTTATCGTCTTTGTATTGAGAAAGAATACAACGGGCAGTAACTTGTAGATTGACATATGATAGTTCTAAATAAATATCTCATGGTTATTACCGCTTCAAAAGTTTAATGTTTCTCTTTTTTATTTAAACATTACAAATTAAATACTTTAAACAAATGACATGGGCAAAACTCATAGAATGAGGTGATCTTTCAGATATCTTTTGGTTCATATTGTTTCAAAGATTTCAAGTCTGTCCTCTCACTCACTCACTCACTCACTCACACACACACACACATACAACACACACACACAGAGGTAATATTGGCAAAACTTATAGAGGATGAACTGATTGAACTCATCATCTTGTGGCTGATGTTGTTTCAAAGATTCCGACTTTGTCCTAACAAAACAAAACTATGTAGTGGGCAAAAATCAACTCATCCAAACATTTTTCAAACATTCAGTGCTTCCCGTCATGGAGCTAAAAGACCTGACATTTAATTTGTCACATGACTTATTCAAAAGTAATTTAGGGATTCGGTATCTTATCTAATGACGACAAAACAAAGACCGCCTTCAAGTGTGAGACGGCCTATGGCGATGGCCGAAGAAAGTGAAAAGGAAAACAGCGGTCGGTGAAATCGTGAATCTGCTGAGCTCTGGTGTGAAGAAGGTTTTAAACAAGATCAATTATTAAGAGCGGCCCGCCGGTTGACAAGAAAAACACAACGATAGCGCGGGCTTTTATCTCGTGAGTTGCTCGAGACTTGAGGAAGATTGGCATCAGCTTCGCCGTTTCTAACGTAATATGATAATGCGCCGATTTGTTTACGCAGATTAATAATTTACTGCCTCTTGTTCCAAGTCAATCCTGAACGCCCCGGAGAGTCAATACTGGCCTGAAGCAAGTATGACAGCAGCGGGGTGGTAACGGTGCGGTATGGAGAGCTGGTTGGTGCAGATGTGTGAGGATGTTGGCAGGGGGATGGGAAGGGATAAAGAAAAGGGACCAGTAGAGGGATAAAGATCCGAAAGAAGGAAAGACGGACAAAGATGAGAAAATAAAAGAAGGGCGGGGGAGGGGAAGCAAGAGAGAGAAGAGACACAGCATGAAAAAGGAAGAGAAAGACGAAATGAGGCAAGACCGAGAAAGAAGGAGAGAGAGATAGGCGAAGAAAGGGATATGGAAAAGAAAGAAGGGCAGGAAATGCCGGGGTAGGAAGGAAGGAAGGTGGGAAGGATAAGAAGTAAAAAGAGAGTTAAGTTATGGAGAGAAGCAGAGGGTTAAGATGGTACTCTAACAAAAGCGGAAGAAGGAGAGAATAAGGACAAGAAAGACAAAGACAGAGTTGAAGACGAGAAAGGAGAAAGGATAGGATAAAAAACATGAGAAAAATAAAAGGATAAGGATGAGAAAGGAAGAAAACAATGGAGAAAAGAGGAATAAGTATGAGAAAGAGGTAGAGACGAGTATGGAGAGTGAGAGATAAGGACGAAAAAAAGATGAAGGAATACTGAGATGAGAGAAAAGGGGCCAAGGCAGGAAGACGGAAGGAGGAATGGAAAAATAAAATCAGAGAGATGATGCAGTAATGCACTGGTTAATATGGTCCCTGAGGAGATACAATACTGCTGTTAAAATGCACCAAATTTACCATATGACGCCACTACATAGACATATGTATAGAAGAGACTCAACAGTAAGTGCTTGAGCGACTGGGTGAGCGAGCGAGTGGGTGAATGAGTACGCAAAGGAGTGAGTGAATGACTGAGTGAGTGAGTGGGTCAGTGGGTTGAATGGGTGAGACTGAGTGAGTGAGTGGTGACTGAGTGACTGAATGAGTGAGTGAGCTGAATGGGTGAGCGAGTGAGTGAGTGAGTAAGTGAGGAGTGAGTGAGTGAGTGAGTGCAAGAGTAAGTGAGTGAATGAGCGAGCGAGTAAATGCGCCACCGAGTCAGGAAGTGAATACATGAAGATGAGAGAGAAAGAGAGAGGGAGGGAGAGGGTAAAACAAAACAAACAAACAAACAAAAGAAAGAAAGAAAGAAAGAGCAGACAGACAAAGTGGACCGACAGAGAGTGAAACATCAGAAGAGACTGAGTAAGTAAGACTGGGGCAAGAAGCGATAAATGAATATTCAGGCACGCTATGTCCAGTACATCTCTCCTTGTCTGTCGCAGCAGAACTATCGAGCCCAGCATCTCATTCTCTTCTCAGACAAAAATGGGCACACGCATAACGGAACAAATTATCCATGAAAAAACTGTATGTTCCTGACTGCCAAACCTTAAGTACATGGACATCCAATCTAATTCATTCCTCCTCCACCCCTATCCCCTCTCCCCCCTCCAATGCACCCAACCAACGCATTTGTTTGTTTTTCTTAAGCCTTTCAATCCTTAGAAAGTAGGATCTTATCCCGGCTTTAAGAGGCTGCCTGGTTTTTTTTGTTTTTTGTTTTTTTTTGGTGAGGATTTCTGTGGCTAGAAATTTGGAATTTGGAAATTTTGCCCGGACAGCAGCACTTCGCCTACTCTTCATCGATTTTGAACTGCCAAAAATTCTTTAACGTGCGTAACGTATACAAGGGACCTCCAACATATATTCACCTTTATTCGAGAAGGCTAGACGTCGGACTTTACCACCCAGATGAAGCCAGGGGACCATTGAGTCACTGAAAAAAATGCAGGTTTTCGATCTTCGTGTCCTTCCATACCCCAACTGGAGGACCCACGAGTCGATCCCCACCATAACCTCACCGACATGAGTTGTTTTCACCATGAAGCAGACGCCAAACCACATAGCCACGGCCACCCTCACCCAGGTATTGTGCCGTTCTCGTTCAATCAATTCACAAAAGAGAAAGATGGGTCTTATCTCCTCCTCCTGCCCCCCCCCCCCCAAAAAAAAAACCCCACAAAAATTTGTACCCGCTTCTATTAATCTGATATTTAAAAAAGGAAGAAAGCGATAATTTCAGAAAGAAAATTTGATTTTTTTTTTTAATGGGAAGAAATTTTGACAAACGAGCCGATTTATCTGAGGTGATGAAAGAAGTGGAGAAGGGATAATAATTATATCGACGTGAGAGTGACATTGTGCGGAATAACTGACACCCCATACACAGATGCCTACGTGCTTGATGCATAAGGGTGTTAGAATATCACCTCTATAGCGTCAGAATAAGAACGATTGTCACTGGTAACAGAAATAAACTTGTGTAACGTCGGCGATTAATCTTAATCTGAGGTGTTGTGATCTCCCATTCCTGTTAAAAAAAATAAAAACAATAAATGAAAAATAATTTTTTTAAAAAAATGGATGGAGGAGTGTTGGGAAAGATGAGCGAAAGAAGAAACAGAGATGAGAAAAGAACAAGAGAAAGGTAGAAAAAATGTACGGAGAAGATAGATAAGATCGTTCTTTGTACTTTCCTCTCTGTCATTCTCACATTGTCTAGCTTACCTCTTATTTATTTATTTATTTATTTATTGTTACGAAGATATTCAAGCACTTTGCTACCAGCATCCCTTTTCACTCTCTTTTATATTCTTTAATTTTCTGTCTCGCTGTCTTTCATTTTCCTATATCTGGATGTGCGTGTGCACGTGTATTTGTTGTTTTGTTTCATTTGGTTTTGATTGGTTTCGTTGTTAAGATCAGCATTTTTCGGGGGCTCATTAAATATGTTTGTCTTGAATGGGCCTCAAGGCCAAACTGAAAGGACCCCTTGCATGTTATTCTCACTGCCATGTACAGCCGTCGTCATCAGGAGTTCGGTGGGCTCAGTTTGTTCGCCTGTCTGAGAGCCAAGTAGTGACGATGTCTCAGATCTTTTTGAAGAATCTAAGCGACAACTTGTTCTCGTGATACAATAGCAGTAGAGTCGATTTCGCACTCTGATACAGAGAGACCCGATGTGCAGTGTGTCTATGTGCTTGTGTCTGGGTTTGCTGTGGATCTTTGTTTTTTACGGTAAATGAGGAAAGGAAAGTTTAGATTGGAGACGCAGGCAGCAGGGGAGGTGGTAGGAAAACTCTTCATTTGGAAGGAGACGGGGGGGGGGGGGGGGGGAGCGCAGTGGCTCTGTGGTTT
>JBCEWB010136678.1:0-11052 GCA_039654565.1 Peronia peronii | reverse complement strand
GGGACATTTTGGATGTAATTGTAAATGCAGATTTTGGATCAAATTCTCCCCTGAGTTTGCTCTTTAATGAATGTCGCTTTTGTCTTTCTTTATACTCGTACCTGGAATCAAGTATGAAATTTTGAAGGCAAAATTGCATTCCAAAGATCTCAGCAATAGACAGATGGTCTGTGCGGTTAACAAGTTAGGGAGTTCTTTTCATGGATATGATGATGTTGTTTGCATTTTATCTAATCCTTACATAATACAATTGTGTAAATGAATTGCGTTTTTCAGTGTCTGAAATAGTTTTGTATAACGAAGATATACTTTACTAACTGTGTGTAACATTCTGTTTATCCTGGGATTTCTTTTCAATACCAGTCCTTGAAACAGTATATATATATATATGACTGTCACCGAAATTACTGAGCTGTTAATCGGTTAAAACTCTTCAGGCATCTATGACATAATTATGGTTATTTATCACATGAATGGCGTCTCCTGAGGATCTCATGGTTTTGACACAGTTTCGCCAGGGGAAAGTAATTTGTAGCTTCGGTCCCTATCTATCTGCCATTGTTTTACAAGACTTGATAGCATATTGAGAATAAAATTCACCAATATCCCCGGAAATTCCAACTTCCCATGTCCTTGGCCTTGTCTCGGCCGTAAGTGCCTCACTTCTTGGTTTGATCTTGTTACAGTGGGTAGGAAATTTATGACTAAGCTCTTCGCCGTGAGCCCATTGAGCCTAGATGCCCTCCAAATAATAGAAGTAGTGAGTAGTGTTAATGATTTAATGACGCAGGAAAACACCTGACGTACTTCCCTGATGGGTTTTCCCCGAAATCTTGTGTTCTACTATTGCGGGTTACGATCATAACAGACAATTTCTACCTAGACAGTCGTCCGCAAGTACTGAAAGGCGTATTAGAATTGATCTAACCAGACAAGACTAGACGCAGAGAGATAAAATGAAACAAAAAATGTAGAGATATGGGTGGTGTTTGGTTATCTACCATAATATTGCGTTTGTTGTCATAACTTTTGCAATAATTACAGTGACGTTGTATAACAGTTTTCCAGCAATGAAAAAATAATAATTTCTCTCTTTGAGCTACAACATATCACATCTGTTATTAAGCTACAACACACCACTCCTGTTCTTTAAGCTACAACATATCACTCCTGTTCTATGATCTACAACATATCGCTCCTGTTCTTTAAGCTACAACATATCACTCCTGTTCTTTAAGCTACAACATATCACTCCTGTTCTTTAAGCTACAACATATCACTCCGGTTCTTTTGATCTATAACATATCGCTCCTGTTCTTTAAGCTACAACACATCACTCCTGTTCTTTGAGCTACAACAATATATCATTCCTGCAGCAACAGCCTATTACAACAACTCTACCAACAACACCAACAGTGAAAAGAAAGATTAACTTTTAATTCTGCTCGTGCAATTGTCAGGTCACAGCAAGAATTGCAACAACAAGAAACACGTCATCAGCACCACAACGCCAGCCGGTGCCACTTCATAAAAAAAAAAAAAAAAGGAAAAGAAAAAGTGTATTGCATCAATTGCATGACAGGCCGCTATTCTTCCTGCAACATGAACAACAAAAACATCAGCAACTTCAGTATTATGCAGTTACAGCAGAGCACACTCATACATGGCAGCAATGCAACAACACCAGAGAAAAACATTAAAGGAGACACGGTAGTCAGCTATTATAAATGGAGCAAATAAATGAATAAATAAACAAACAAATAGTTAAATAAATCAATCAATAAATAAGTAAATAATAAGTAAATAATACATAAATAGGCAAACAAAAAATAAATAAATAATGAAAAGAGAAAGACAGAAACATGTAAATAAATAAATGAATATAAATAAAAACATTTTAAAAAATTGAAAACAAAAAATACATATAAAACATATGCATACACACATACAAACACATACACATTTTGACATGATATATAATACTTGCAACAGTAAAACCAGTATGTCTCTTACATAACATACGTCAGTTAATGGTCTGAGTACTTGCTCGAAAGATTGTCGCTCAGAGTGTTGTCTGCTCTGTCATGGAACAGACAATAGAAAGGTCATAAACTTATGTGGAAAAGACTTTGAAAAGGGAGAGCAAGACGACGGGAATTTTGAGAGAACCAACGAACCAAATTATGGTAAAAGATTATTTTATAGCGAACCAAAATGGATCGAGTTTATGATAACTTTCGCGCAAAAAGTCCGTAAGTCACGATAGCTAGATAGTTGACTGGATCGATCAAGTGATCTATCTTTAGATAGATAGACAGATAGATAGACAGACAGACAGACAGATATACAGACAGACAGGTAGACAAACAGACAGATAGACAGACAGATTGACCGATAGACAGACATACAGAGAGACAGATAGACATGTTACAATTACCTGTTGAATTGTTGTATCATATTTAACCGGGTGATATAACCCATGTCTAAACAATGGATCAAGTTTCATAGTTTTATAATAGATCTAGTGGTATTTAAATTTATTGGCCAAGTCTAAAGACAGCACGCCAAGTTTAGTGTACAAATCACCAAATTTTAATGTCACTTGGCGGAGACATAAAAGCAACCCATAACATTATAAATCACACCTTTATGTGCTGAATTTGACCTTGTGAATCTGGATTCTACTTGTTTATGTCGAAAGGCGCAAAACAACAGCTGCAAAAATTGTAAAACTGCTTTCTTCACTAGTGATGTGACTTTTCAAATCTGGAATTGATGTTCTTTATGTTGAGCAGATATAAAGTATTCATAAACGATTTATTAGTCGGGAATTTCTTTCCAAAGATGGGATTGTACGCTCTTGGTATGTTATATAGGCCTATTGGTTTTTATTCCAGGACATTGTGCAATACACTGTGCTGTATGAAGGTTTTGAATGATCCTTTCTTTTTCTTATTTTCTCTTTTGTTGTTGTTGTTTGTTATTATTATTATTATTATTATTTGAAATGTTTAACAAAAGATTAAAAGAAGAAAAGAAAAATGTAGAGAAGAGGAAATTGCTGTTTGTTTTCATCTCTGAAACCTAGGTATAAAAATCTATTTCTTGATGTGTATAATAGAGTGTAAAGGCGTGTTATTTCTAGAACGAACAGTTTCGAGGAGAGAGGATTAGTCAAATGTTTGCTTACCAGGAACTAACGCTAACAAGTGATTTGTCCACGTCAGATTCTTCCAATGCAGGGAATGTTTCAGGTGGTTTGATGATTGATCGGGCATGTCGGCAGCTGACGTATTGGCATGAACATAATTCTAACACCAACCACTTTCCAATGTCTGGTCCAAACCAAACTTTACTCAAGTGTTTCAGGCCTGACCGTGAGGTTTTAATGTTGTTGTCAGTAAGTGTAGGAGCTTTTGTAATGTGGGTATAAAAAAAATTAGTACTGTTTGTGCATGTGATTTGCAACCACTTGGTGAGTGGCTACAATAAAGCCTTCAGATATACTCACCCTGCGTTCTATGTACCACCATTACTATGATATTGCTGGGCCGGGCATTCTCAGTTGTTTCCCAGTGTGTCTCATAGGCAGTTTAAGATAAAGTAGCACTCATTATATTTAACTCCATTTAGAGCTGACAAAATCCGCCTTGCTTATAGTTTCTGAGAATCTTAGGTAAAATTGTGAACTTTTATTGATAGGATTTTCTCATGGTAGGCAGCAGTTAGAAAGCAAAATAAATAAATAAACAAATAAACAAATAAAAAATAAAAAAATATATCTATTGAATTGTGTAGTTGGCAGAGTTAATGTGTTAACGGCACAAAAAAAAAAAAAAAAAGTTTGGCATCTGCTATTAGGTCTTGTCAGCTGGGGATTTTTTAATTTTTAATGTTACAACTTGTTTTCGAATAGATATTCAAATTAAGGACATGCTACATGTTTCTCATTCTAATCACAGAAACAAAATGTTTGCACATACTATCTGAAATCTCTAAAGAATTATACAATTCGGACTTTAGATGCTTCGACAATTTACTAAAATTTGGCAACTTCTTTAGAAAATAAGGAATAAAATTCTGGTACAAATTAGCATTGTGTAAAACTCTGACAGCGACTTAAGTGCCAACGTGTCGCCCAGACGAAACTTTGTTCAAGTGGTTTAATTTGTGAGCTTTAAACACCTCTTAAACATTGACGGATTGCGCTAGTGGTGGCTGCACCAATAGTGAGGAATAATATTATATATCTACACTGTTGACGTATAGGCTTTTGGAGGCCTAGAAGTAGATTGGTCCGTGAGTGGGCTGAATTTATATACCAAAAATATGCCACTTTGCTTCCTACATAGTGTTAGGATTGCTAAAATTTCCTGGAGATTTTGGGATTTACCTGTTTAAGAAAATATATATTAAATAAAAAAGGCAAATATTTTAAAATTCAATTCAAAATAAGGAAACTTTGTGTCTAGTGATTCCAAAAATCTCACGCTGAATGATATAGATTATAAATTTTAAGGAAATACGCCTTACCAGAATGCTTAAGTTCTGCAGCATTTTTAAAAGTGATTGTTCCGACTAATTAGAGGCATTTGTTAAGGTTTTCGTGAGCTATTTTTTACAGCACTCATATGATCTTATTGGTAGGGAAAAAATGATTTATAGACTGATCGATTCTGATCCTTTCACAGACCCTTGTTCAAATTCCTTATTCAGCTGCTATTCAGAGCATTGATTATAACACAACCAGGCTCATGATTGGACCTACAAGAAGACTCTCTCGAAAATCTCAATCATTTTGCACTGACTTATTTCTTACAAAGTAGATAACTGTCGGACTGTGCATCTTTGACTTGTCATGGAAATTACCTGCCCACAAAAAGGTTGCTGAAATCATAGTTATGTCACGTTGCGATGAAGGGTCGTTGGAAAATCGTTAATAAATGGAAAGACAGATTCATGAGTGAAGTAAACTGGAAGCCAATGAAATGAACAGAGACAGCATGATTATATATTAAGGTTTTGCATGTTTAAACAGATTCAGTGTAAGAACTAGCAAGTGCTGTTTGTGTACATGTAGGGCGCTGTGTTCTCTTCAGTCGCAAAATTTGTGGGACACATTGTTGCTGTACACAGCGAAATTTGTGAGGTGCTCATACTGTGTGTAGATACATAAGGAAAACTGCCCTTGGAAAAAATAAACAAGAGACTGAGAAGAGCAAAACTGAAGCTGTGAAGTTGAGTATGATGAAACGACTGTCTCTGGCAGCGCTGAGCATGAGGTACGTTAAATATAGAAAGAGCCATATATTATTATCTTGTAAAATATATGTCATCAAATTGTCTTATATTTCTTCATTTTGGTCTTCAATCGTGAACAATAACATCATTATTATCCTCACTGCTTCCAGCCTAATATCGTTATTGGTTCTTGATCATCATCATTGTCGGCATCCTCGTTTTATAAAAATGTCTTAAAATGTAAGACGACTGTCTATCCATAACTAATCAATTACTTCAAAAGAAGCAAATAACAAGAATCTTATATAGAACTCGATATGGTATAAATTGAACCACATAGTCGAATTTTGGAATCTACCTGGTTCTTTGTCAGGCCCCATCATTATCATTTTTTTTGTCATCATCATCATCATTATCATCATCATCATTATCATCATGTTATATATTTAATGTCAACGGGTAACTAACCAAATACATCAAACTAGACAAACAACAAGTCTGGAGAACTGATGTTGACATTTGACAAATTGATGAAATGCGAACATTTCGAATCCTCTTGGCCCGTCCATCACAGCAATTACCACATTGTCATTATCATCGTCATCTTCATCTTCCTTCCTTCTCTTCCTCCTCCTCCACATCATTTCGCTATTTTAGGATGAACAAGTTTTGTTGTTTCCGCCATGAGCAAAGTCCTTGTGACGTTATCTTTCGTTCATCACAAAGTTCTGCTTCAAAGCTTTGACATCGGGACTGACAGTGACAACTGACAATAACGATCATAGTATTTTGTAATGTTCACGGACAGCAAAAACGTCTGTCCTGGAAGATCATATAAACAACTTTCACAATCTTTTTATAGATTCAATTGCTAAGTTAACTTAAATATGGCACGTAGGGATTTTTAAAAAAATTTTCACCAAGACAACACTAAATCTGAATGAATGACCTCCTCTCAATACATGAATGACTTGAAGCAGTCCTGCTAAACGAATCTATCGATCATCCATATGGATTCTTTGACTACCGGTGCTAACGTAGTAGAATAGCAGCTGCAGTTTTCGTTGTGTGATAATGTAAACATGGTAAAAACGCATGAAAGCAATCACGTCCACAACATCTTGCAGTAAGGCTGGCATTTAAATATTCCCAAACAAGTAGGCCTTTACTATAGGCACATAAAGAACCAATAGAGAAGGTTACAGAAATTGATTTCTACTTTTCAAGCTCCTGCGCTGCTTCATCTGCCCTTTGTTCTGGGACGATTTTTCACATTTTCAGCCTATGAGCGTGTGCGTTGATGCGAATGTAAATTTAATCTCGTGTCTCATAAGCTATGAAAAAAATATATTTTTAGTACAAAAGAACATCATTTTCTTCTTGTCTGATACGTTGCACTGTTGTCACTACTTCAGCTAGAACCCTGTGACAGTTCAAGTATCAGGGTACCATTCATTAACGCCCGAGTACCACTGACAAGGCCAGATGGCTCTTTCATGAGAAGGTCGACGGTGATACCAAGGACAGATCGATGGTCTTAAGCCAATCAATTTCTAGAGCTACCCTAACTTTGTCTCTCCATAACTGCCGTTTGTTCCGCTGTCAACTCTTTACTTACTAAAGGCTGAGGAGGTAATTTCTAAAATTACCGATATCCGGGACACTTGACAATATAACTGGATAACTGTCATCTTTTCTGGCATTTGTGACGAACAATTTGGGCTTCTCCTTTCAACATTTTTTTCCTTAGAGATTTCTCATCACCACGCATTCTCAAGTTGTTTTTTTTTCTAAATATATCTTTTAAGGTCTGATGACTGATCTATAAACTATGAACTGAAGTATATGAGAGTTCATTAAAAAAACCTGTCTGTGTACAGGTGGAAAGGAAAAGATTACCTTTAAACATTTTTTTTTAAACGAAATCTGTTTTTTTTCATCTCGATTGTTCAAGGAGCCTGGCATGGATAGATCTTCGTACGTTTGACTGAAAAGTTAAGAATAATGATTATTAACCAAAAAAAAAGTTGTTTTCATCTTGGAATAGTCCGTCAAATGCCTGTAACTAGTTAACAAACTTAATTAATACTTAGCAAAAACAACTGGACAATTCGTGGCAAGCTCCTACCTATTAACAACATCTATAAGTGATTAAAAGATTAAACTCAAGAATGTCCAAACAACTATATAAATCATGATATCTCTATCAAAATGTAAAGCAAGCTAACAAACTAACTAGGCGCTAAACGTCTGTACCCCATTCAAAACGCAATATAATAAAGACACATACACAAAAATAAAATAAAATAAAATAAAATTAAAAATTGTATAATTCATTCAATTTTCATTCGATATTCTCTTACCTTGACCTCTCTCCACGCCTTCTTTATAACCCCACCCTAAACCCCAACATTCCCTGGATAGGTTCTTCAACTGCGACGATTGCCCATGCATTCCAGTATTTCCGTACAGAAAACTGCCTAGCCCATAGCATTTCATAATGAAGGCAATTTGATTTACGGGAGATATTATCAGGCAAACCGGACGCACTGTCCAAGTCTTAACTCTCTTGTATCACGCCAGTCTGTGGGGAAACAGAAACGAATCTGCTATTTCCCTGTGGTGTTAGGTTTTCTGTATCGAGCAAGCAGTTTCATCTTCGGAAAGGAAAGACATGTGGAATGAGAATAGTTTTTCAAGTGCCCATTTATAATAATGTATTTTTCTACAATTTCGGAAGATGATCTTTCTTCATAGGAATATCAGTTGCCAGTTTTATGTATTCTAGCTCTAAAATGAACACCATCTATCGTTATGAAGTTAAAAATCAAGAAATTCAGTTGGCAGTTAGCATTGTTTTGATGCTATTTTGTTCACAGAACAGTTTAATTTAGGCTCACGATATAATGGAATCAGACATGGCATTAGCTGCTGCAACTTTATTCAGAACTAGTCAAAGCTGGTGATACTTGTAACATAATTATAATAATAATAATAGTAATAATAATAATAATAATAATAACATAATAGTTATAATAATAATAATAATGATAATAATAATAATAATAATAATAATAATAATAATAATAACATTACTTTACTGCCACTTTACTCAAATGACAGATATTACTGCTCTTCTCGGCCAGAGACTCAAGCCTGTCCCACATGAAAGTGTGACTAGTGAGGAGGTCTTTTCGCTTTTATGGCTATGTGAAATGTGTTTTCTCTGTCTTCACATATATGTGTGACTGGACTTAGACGTTTAGTCAAAACGAATATTGTTTCTTTGGATTAGACTCACTCAACCGTGTTGTGAAGGATCTTTATGGTAAAACGTTGTATCGATGTCAATAGAGTCTAGTCCAAAGTATCAGAAAACTGTTTTAGCCAGTAACTGGGTGTAATGATCAATGCAAAGATTAATGTCATTTGATTTTGCTTTTCATATTATAAAACTCATCTTTTCTTTTTATCAGATTCAATTTGGTCTCTCTGCCGAGTTAGATCCTTGTCCTAGCTAGGTTTTGAAGGGAGGGTCTCCGTGCACGGACAATCTAAGACATGAGCTATCCCCATTCCAAATCAGTGATCGAACTTACTTTGTTTATCTAAGGCTCCGTGGCGGACATGCCGTACCCACTGGACGAGACATTGTCAAGAGATTGTGGGACTTTGTGCCAGGGGCTCCACTCTCCTGGTCATGTTATATGTCCACTTATCTCGCACAGATTATCTATTCATACGCCCCGACAGCTCTTCGAGCTCATCTGGTTATATCGCTAACGCTCGGCAGATCTGCTCTACTAAAGCTTGTCGTGCCTCTGTTATTATAGGTGAACTTTCCGTTTTACGAGAATAAAGCTGTTATCTCACAGTTCCAATTGTTCTTATTTGATTATCCATTGCGTGACGTTAATCCCATTGTATAATTTTCATTTATCTGCTATCTCTACTTTTCACTGGAGTTTCTGTACTGAGTTTTGTTTTTTCTTCTAAGGGAAATCAGAGGGAAGTTATGGAGGGGGTGGGGGGGGGGGGTGGGGAGGGGGGTGCGAAGAGTGTGTGAAATGAGAGTGAGGGAGGTGATTCAACCTGTGCGCCATATATTGCGACATGTTGTATTTGTCTATATTGTTCCATTGATTGTTCTTTACTGAATAATTTTATCGCTCCTGGACCGAGTTTGTGTTGAATGTTATATTACATAACTTTTCGTGATTGATGCCATAGACAACACATGAAGATAAGGGAAGGGAGGGGAGAGGACAATAGATATATGGACACAGCATTTACTGAACAAAATGTTACAGACACACAGGGGTATTGGGTAGGGAATAACTCTTTTTTTTCTATTACATTTATCCTTTCAAGAATCAATTTCTTCCTTCAGAGACTACTTAAGCCCCCAGTCTCTAGTGCCCAGATAATCTGAGGAAATGTAGTCAAATTAAATATCAGATCTATCAAACCAAATACGTTAACTGTTAACTGCTCTTGTAAAAATGTTCACCCTCCCTTTTTAACTGTACTCATTTGATGTTTTGGACCCCCTGTGGTTTTCCCCAGATTTGGCCGAAAGGCATTGTTGACCCCCCCCCCCCCCCCAAAGGTCATAACGTTAACAACAGGGCTTAATCTTATAATAAGCTTATACGGTAATCGTTTACGTTAGGCAGACTGTAGGGCATTCTACCTGCACCGGTTAACCTACTGCTGCTGTCTGTGCAATCTGTGGAGATTTTGTCCACTTCAGATCGATCGTGTCAATCCTGATTTTTGCCATTGTCGTAATTTAAGGCGTTCATTACAATTACAAATGCAGTGAAAGTTCTGAAATCTCTGTTTAAGAAACCGATTGTCCGGTTATTGTTCCATATCTATCTGGTAAATCTGTTCTCGGGGGACAGTATGGGCTATAAAGGGTTAAGGAGTCTTTTTTTTTTCCCCTCTTTGGCAACTCCAGGTTTCATGTCTCCGTACTAATCCGCTAAGTGGATCATGATTTTTTGCACTGCAGTGACATTACTTGCAACCTTAGCGTTGGTAATGACTTTATTAAGTTAAGTTTGCAGTGCAGATACTCTAAGAATAACATAGACCTCTTAAGTGGACGCCGAACTTGTCTACCACAAAGTGAAGCCCTTATGGTCCGAAAAAGCGACGTGTACTGTAAAGGGAATTGTTAGCATTAGACTTAAGGCACCGCTTAACATATATTTTGTTTCTTCTTTCAGTTGTTTGGCTTTCAACATGAATCAAGACAATGCATTTCGAGACTATTGCGTAATCTATTCAAATTTTATGGTCTTGATTACGATCTTCTCTTTTCGTATTTGAACTTCGTAGCATTGGCTCTTCCAGATAGGATAAGGTTAAAATAAATAAATAAATAAATAATAAATAAATAAATAAATATACATTTCATCTTTAATTTCCGCTAGATTGCAATCTCGTTTTTCTCTGAAACAATTTAGTGTTCAGTTTTTCTTTTTAATTTTTTTTTAATGCCACCCCCAGTCTTACACGTATGCACATCAACAGCATATTTCTCAGGCCCACTTGCACAATTGTTATTAAGAGGCCCATTTACGATCAAGCCGAGCCGTACTGTCAATTCCGTTCGATGATCCAGAACCGATAAGTAGAGTTCAATGTGAGCGAGGAAAACGTTAGCTTGAGCAACTAAAATAATGTCTTGACTTGACGACGATCATGTTCTGCTTGGTATTTTTTTCATCAAATCATAAAGCCATTTCGATGTTGATCGGGAGGGGGGGGGGGGGGGGAAGGGGGGGGAGGGGGGGGGGGGGG
>JBCEWB010136667.1:0-11052 GCA_039654565.1 Peronia peronii | reverse complement strand
CCCTCCCCCCCCCCCCCCTTAAAAGCACCGGTTCTGTGTTTTGACAACTTGTGTAGCAAAGGATCCATTGTTCGAAACAAATTTCCTAGCACATGTCTTGCACTTCATATATTCAACACGACTATGTGTCATAATATAACGAGCTTTCCGTTTGCCATGTATAGCACATGTCTTGCGTTGTTTAGCTTCAAAGGAGGCGGCCCACCACCCTCGCCGGCCCTGAGACTAAACAAAGCTGAAATACTCTATGTATAAATCCATTTATATAATGGGGGTTCTGGACCATTTTCTTGTCGAGACCCTCCCAACCCCACTTTTTGGTGCAAGACTAGTTCCCCGCCTTGAAAAACTTCTTACCACCTTCGCCGAACTAAAGCACTCGATTTATCGATTGACGCGATGGCTAAAATTAGATCACTGTAGCAGCACACGGTATGTAGGCCGACCTAAAATAGCATAGCTGAGACATGTTATCGATCGACACAGAGTAGTTCTGGTTTGCTACTTTTTTTTTATATCTGTAGTTAATATGCGACGGATATAACTTTTCAACAAACTTCCAAAGCTATACATAAAAAAAATAGTTTATATATATTATAGTCTACATTATTCTATGACACACTGTTACGAACCTTCTGGATATTGAAGGGTGTTAGTCGTGACGTTGTAAGTGGTGATCAGGCGGTGAATGCGGATGAGACACACACAGTGATGGAGAAATAACAACAGGAATCCTCACGTGGAAATGATGCAGAATCTGTTGCAGGTGCTTGGTAACAATACAAACTTCAGGGCAGCTGTCTAACTCCGATGCACACAGCTCTCACTGCATTCTACTTCTTGCTCTCCGGTCTTTCTCCTCCCGGCTGAGCCTCATATAGACATCAGCTAGTCTACAACTCTGTCGAACATACAAGTTCGAACCATCTTGACCCGCCATCCTAATTGTAACACAGAAAACCGTGACGTAGTGCGCACCTCGAACCCCCTCGAACAAACAAGTCCTCATCACAAATTACTGCCGCACACACACAAAACCGCGACGTAGAGCGTACGCATGTGACGTAATGCCCACACAAGATCTGACTGGAAATATCTCGTACAAGATGCTTAGAGATTATCTCAGACACGCTACGCTCACAACACACACTTGCATGGACCCAGTGTATACAATGGCGACCCGTAAACATCGTTCACAGTACACACTCTCGTGTAATCGTATAATCATGATTCGTTACACACACCTCGAGTCACCTCGACCTAACAGCTTAGTCTCGTTATAGATCGACGCCAGGTAATCTAGATTTTGATTGGTTGATTCTGTCACGAGATCACATGAAAAATGATACTTTTTTAATTCTAGTCGTTACTTTACAATAAATACCCCCCTTAGCAAAGTTCCAAAGCTGTACATTTCAAAAATTGAGTTTATATACATTATAATCTACTTTATTCTAAAGAACAGTTTATATACATCAAATTTTGCACTTTCTATCGGGCACTCCGATAGCGGACAGCAGTAGTGACTAAGACTCCAACAGTCTTGCTACATGTCTGTGTACTTAGAAGTTCTGTGCACTTCTTCGTCGTATGCGGATGTGATAGTAGAAGAGAAGGACGAGGTCACGTTAGACTCTTCTCCCAATTTTGATTTCGAAGGGAGATTGGTCAGATGGGATGTTCCTTGTCTATAAGAGTCTCGCAAGTATCCCTGAACTCTCAGAGGCAGAGAAGTGTACATTGTATATATTTTAAGAGGTTTTACCTCTGAGAAGAATGTAGTCGGAGTGCCATTTTTGCATTTTTAAAAATATTTTTTTTAAAATATTTTTTTTAATTACTGATACCATGTGCTCCCAAACAGTAGAAAATATTTTTTTCGTAAATGTTTTCTCATGAAAAAATATATGGTATTATAAGATGGATATCACCCTTAGCAGAATTCCCACTTTTTACATTCCCGAAGAACAGTGGCCGCAGTCAACAATCTGCACTGCTGGTCGTGCACATTGGCTTTCGATGGCCCTCCCTGTTTTGTACCTACAGAGTTTCGTGAAAGATGTGGTAAAGCATCATTTAAAGTTGAAGGGAATTTTTGCAGCTTTAATTGCGCTGCGCGTTATATTGATCATACGTATCCAGCCTGCAGTGGCTTTGCCATGGAAAACTAGCACCTGCACGATAACCTTTGCTTCGTTCATTATTACTTTACAGGTAGGCGAACTAAATACATCATACAGCACCGAAAAAAACTGAGCCGTGGTGTTTTGGTGGTTCTATGGACGAAAAAGAATTTAGGACCCATTTGCGGGAACTAGAAGAAAAAAATATAAAACATCCATCAGAACTGGGAGCTACCAGGGATAAGCTAGAGTTCGAAATATCATTTTAGAGATATATTTTGCAATAGATATACCTGATTTATACGTATTACCAAACATGAAGGGGCATAATAAATGCCCTTGGTTGAAAAGGGGTGAGTTAAAGGTTTGTGGGAAAAGCTGTTGTCAAAAATATTGCAAGGTTCACCTAGCCAGAATTCGCAAAGGCAGCAAAATCACAGTACCCTGTAGGACCTGTGGGAAAGGGGTTCAGAGTGAGATAGAAGTATGCAATGCGTCGAGCACGGCCACGGAGGGGTTTGGAACTCCATGGACTACGACACCCGAGACATACTCTGCATGGATATGAAAGCCTGCTACCCTGCGAGCTTTCAGGGTGAAGGAGAATGCAAACCTTATTTTGACTGTTTCTGCCATCCAACCCATTACCTGACCGGTGTAGCCATTAACGGGCCTTTCCCAAAAGATATCAAAGCAGGTTTCGCCGAAGTCAAAGAGTGAGAGTTTGCGGACGTCCACCCTGTTATTCCCGCGTGGTTTGGGAGGCATTTTGCAGAAAAAAAATGAGCTACCACACACCTTCTTGCCTATCTGACAGAATCTGGCCTTCTAAAGTTCCTTATAATCAGAGAAGCCATCATCAGGTACTGTGTGGCTTCCCGAATGTCGTGATTTGGGCTGTAGTGCCACTGGAAAATTTACGCAGGGTTCCAAGTCTAAAGGCAAAAGGATGAGTAGAAGGCTGGCGACAGACCCAGGTGAACTTGACTTCCTTGTGCGGGATACCCGTCAATACGGCACTGTAATGAATCATGATAGTGCATGCGGGGTATACGTGAGTGTGGTGTGAGCGATGTTCAGTTGATCGTAATTGTGTGCTGGGCCCATGCAAGTGTGCGGTGTGCAGCGAAGGTCGCGGTTGGCACGCATTTATTCGAGAAGAGTCCAGCGGGTGCATGAGGTAGGTCACGTGTACCAATGCCAGTACATTCGACATAGTTCTACAGGGAGAATGTTCGCCTCGAGCTAACGTATATGTAAAAAGCTCGGCCGAGGAGGAGAAGTGGAGTGCAGAAGGAGAGCAAGAAGTAGAATGCAGTGAGAGCTGTATACATCGGAGTTAGACAGCTGCCATGAAGTTTGTATTGTTACCAAGCACCTGTAATAAATTCTGCATCATTTCAACGTCGAGGACTCCTGTTCTTACTTCTCCATTACTGTGTGCATCTCGTCCGCATTCACCGCCTGATCGCCACTTACAACGTCACGTCTAACACCCACTCACATTCAAAGTGACAGGCACTTTGGTTGGGGCCCCTCAAAAGTGCCCCCGGGGCCACATCCTCACATACTACGATGGCTCTCAGCCCCAGTATACTCACTTAAGGGCATCTGTGCTGGGCTGTGCCCACATGAACCCGATCTTCATGCTTTCGAGATTTCATCCTAATGAAGTCGTTAGAGTTGTAATAGATTCTATCTATCTCGTAAAAACTGCTTTGTTTAAGCTTAAACATGTCGCATCATATGTATCACCTCAATATTATTATGTGAATGTAACAACACGCACTGCAGACGCTGTAAGAAAAAAACATTGCTTACACCACAAGTCGCTCCTGCCCAGTGGCGTGACAAATGCGAGCAGTGGTACATGCCCATGAAGTGTGCAGCCTACTTCCCCAACCAGAGCATATAAGCTAAATAAGAAGCAGGCCGGACTCAACAGCGCCACCTTACGGTGACCCGCTAACTAGGCATCAGCAATCCTTCTTGAATTGGGGTGGTGGGAGCGGCAAAACGACAAGAGCGATCGAGATCTTTCGCGAAAGAGACCCCTTTGTCTTTACACCAAATCATCGGTTGGCCAAAGAGATGCGGGCCAGAGGAGTCAAGGTCCAGACGTACCACAGTTTCTTCCGCTGGAGTGGGGAGACCGAGTGGACCCCGAAAAGGATGGGCCAGAAGTACATCTCCAGCGTGATCATCTGGGACGAAGTAGGCACCGTGCCCCAACCCATTCTGGAGACCTTCCTTGACTGGCTTGAACACAGGAATATCCAAGTTATTTGTTGTGGCGACCATGATCAACCACCCTCGATTGCTGATCAGATGCCGCATAATTGGCTGCGTCAAAAGGTCGACTATTATGAAGAAGTTGATGATGACCACAGGGCAAAGGACTATGCTCTTAAAATCCTCAAAAGAAGTATCAGCCTTCAACCTGACAAGTTCAAATGCCAAAAAATGTGAAAAACGCTCCCAGGTTGTCTTGGCTGGAAGAGCTTTCTTAATGTTTGGAAGCCAAACGACCTCATTTTAACCTTAAGACAAAAAGTTCGAGATCGAGCACAAAAGCTGCTATTCCAGCGCCATAAAGACCACTGCCCAGACGCCCTGGTGCCCCTCTTCTACCGCCCTAAAGATACCAGAAAGCAAAATATACAAGTTCCTATTCCAGGTACAAACCGAAAGAACAATTGGTACTGAATGACATTGTGGAAGTTGGATAAAAGCAGCAGAACTGGCCATGAAAAACGATGCCTACCGTCTGGGCTATGCGCTCACGGTTTACAGTTCTCAAGGGCTCACAATTCATGACCCCCAAAAGATTTGGATTATTGATGACTATCGTCAATGGTCCAGTTTAGCTTATCTTGCAGTGTCGCATATGGAGCACATGCACCAGTCAGAAAGGGCATCTGTTCCTCCGGAGGGGGGTTCGAGTTCAGACCTCACATAACAGAGCAGCAACTTCGCACCGCTATCAAAAAAAAAATGGTGGCCTACAAGCACCAAGATCGAGCCAAAGGGCACAGGTTTAACCTGAAGATCGATGACATCCTGCACTTCAAGGCGACTCAACATAAGCGCTGTGCAACGTGTAACATCGAGCTCCTCTGGAATTACCAACCCAAAGACACCCAGCAGTTTAGTGTCGACTGCTAGACAATGGCAGCGGTCACACTCGTGACAACATAATGTTGACCTGTCTGGAGTGTAACCGAAAAAGAGGGGCTGCAGTTCTCAACGCCTGAGGATTCCATCTGTGCTTGCCAACTTTATCGTGAGGAAGGAAAAGCATGTCAGCCTGATGGACTTCGTTTGGTACGACAATGTCAAAGCTCGGTCTTGGAATGTTTCGTGGAGCTGGTAAATAGATCTGCCATATGGCCTGTTTCTTCAGCCAATCCTTGGCCACATTTTCGGTCACCTTTGCTGCGACTGCTTGTTTCTTGAGGGCTGCAATATCTTTCCATAGCCCTTAGGGCTGTAGTATATATTTGCTAAACAACACATGATTTATTCCAACATTTCAAATATGTCTTTAATAGCTTAGAAGAAAAAGTATCTACCTAAAGACTAGCGGTCGTCTATTACTTGACTAGCCACCAAACCCGTCACTGCCATGCCCAATACAATAAAAGTGACCTCACGATCATTTTGTGCTTTGCTAGGTGTGTAAAAATCTGAGAGTTTTGGCTCGGGTGTCAAAGGATTTAATGAAACCGGAAACTTTTGCATACTCGGGCATTGCCGCAGCGACGTCGTTAAAGGTCTGAACCGGGTGATCTTGCCGCCGAAGCTCTTTGTTGATCCAGTCGAGACGTTTAGTTCGCTGTCAGGACCATTTTGCCTGAGCAGCTTGCAACTCTTTGAGTGCCTTATCATGGCGTTTACTTGTCAATTTCAGATCTCTCCAACATAGAGATGAGATAGTTGCTGCCGCTGAATGCCAGAACGTTTACAAGGGCACCCCCTACTAACAATGCTACAAATGCAATCAAATTATTTTAATGTATTTGGTGGTATTATCCCTTGTCATTTCTTTAGTCGCCATCGCGAGACCTACGTCTAAAACCAACATCCAACATCACGTGGGGTGAGATTTAGCTTGGGAGAAGCACCTCTAAAAACCATTTTGGTTAGTTTTGAGTATGCAATAACTAAACCGGATACACTAGAGCTGTGATACAGATCGTTTAGGAGTATCTTTTCTTCAATAGCTGGAGTCGTCATGCTGTACTATTCCATATGGAAGGGATCACATGTCTTTAATTGATTGATGTGAGACGACGGGGTGGGGGAAATCTGCTGTTGCTCTGTACCAGTACTACATTGCACCGTTGGTTGCGGTAGCCGCTGATATATGATAAATACACCAGCAAGACCAGCTCTAATCCAAGGCAACCAGTTTCCACACTGCGGGGTAGATTGTTGATCCTCGGGGTCAGATTGTTTATCTTGGGAATGTTGATTTTGTGGGGGTAGATTGTTTAGCAAAGTGGTTCTTTGGTTGCTCTTAGCTGTTCAAGTCGTCGATCTTGTTGGGCTTTTTTGGCGATATCACCAGCGCGTCCGGCTGTAACTTTCTTTGGGTTTTTCTTATTGGTTTTCATTTCCGGATCCTCCGAAGGTGCTGTCACCTCCGCTGGTTCTGTCACCTCCGGTTTCTGTGGTTGGTATTCCGTCATCGTATATATTTGGAGGACACTGATGTTTAAATTGACAGTATTTGGCTGTCGTTAGAGCAGCGGTTATCGGTGCTAGAAACATGCTATGGCGGTGATAGAGCTCACACGTCGCACATCTAAGCGCATGTTCGACAAACGGGTCAGCCTCAAGATCGCGTATTAATGCAGGATGTTTTGAAGGGGAATAGGGAGAAACATGCTCATCACTGTTGAGTAAAACTGTAGAGCAACGTGTCCAAGTGTTTTTGTCTTGCATCGTATCAGGCAAAGAGCTTCTCGACTTCGTCTTCGCTTAACAATTCCATCCGAAGGTTCCGTTTGGTGTGACCTGTCGCTGCCAGGGTAGAAAGTCTACCCCGATGAGGATTAAATTTATGCTGAGGGTTAGATTTATCCGATGGCTGTTTCACTTGGAGAGCCTCATCTTCCAATACTTAGATTGGTATCTCGTTCATTTTGGTAACTGTTGTAATACAACGCATGATAAGAAATAAAATTCTCCGTATATTGGTACGCGGCCCATACAACCACAAAAAGTGTTATTGTTTGCAATAGACAACAACTTATCAAAAATAATTCCCACATGGTGAGTATATTATAATTATGCTAACCATTCTTTAACATCTTGCAGCACTGTTTAGTATTTGCTTAACACTGCCTAACATTTGCTTAGTATTTACTTGGCAAGTAAGTATCTCATAAGAAGCTGGCTGATCATTCTTAAACATCAGTTTAGCACGTTTTGTCTTTTTTAGATGCTCCCTTAGTATGACCCGCTCCTCCGGAGGAGCGATGTCGTTTTCACGAAGGCATTCCTCGAAGTTGTCTCGATCCTTACAGTGAAAAAAGGCGACTTGCTCGCGGAAGTCTTTCAGAACCGAGTTATATTTCTGGGTTAGGACCCACACAAACTGGTCCGCATGGCGGCCTGAGAAAGCCAGTTTAGAGAGCATGTCTTGTTTTTTCGCAAGTGCCTTTCTGGCACTGCAGTGGTTGATAATATATAGGGTTGGCGATCCCTGGAATATCTGATATACGGCGTAGGGGTCATTTGGGAGCCTTTCACCTGGGTCTACAACATAGACCGCTGGGTCAGTCCACACCCATGGATATTCTTGATGCGTTCGATTGTATTGTATAGAGGGGCACAGGACAACAATGTTTTGAAAAACACCGCGATAGGGACCCTCTAAGACTTTGAATATGAATCCGGTTTTCCCACACACTGTCATTCCACAGCTGATTGCCGAATGAGGATCTCTTGTAAAGAGGTTAGTGGACTGCTGAGATAAATTGACCATGTTCAATGTTGAGTTAAGAATTCATAACAACGTATAGAAACATGTTTAACGTGCCGGCTGCTTCAGCTTTTTTCGTTATCTGGATTGTCACCCGCATACTGGCATTCTCAATATGCCGACTACTATCATGCAGCTAGTCCTCGTCTGTGGAACGGAGGTACAGGGCGAACTCATCATAGTAGAAACATTTGATGTTTATGATTGACAACCCTAAGTCTTTCGCGACCATAGCCACTTCAGGATGACGCTGCAGCCGGCTGCAAAGTGCTTCTTTGCCTCATCCCACTGCTTATGGGGAAGCATGCCTTGGCTGTACAGCAGATTGGTACATCCTCAATGGTTACCTCCACCTTGGTTATTTTAGGGTTGTAGAAGTGCTCGGTTTGAAAGACTTGGCTGTGTCTGAGTCTTCCAACAGCATCAAGATGCCTTTCATACCGCGGGCGGGTACATTGAAGTTGATGTTCCACAAGGTGTCGCTCTTGTCGCGGGTGACTTTACGGTGTCTGAGGACACGATCATATACAGGATTGTCAGGCGGCCGGAATACTAGTTACGGATAATCCGGGCGAGCTCGGGCTGAGTGACCATGTCATACTCGAGCAAGACGCTCTCGATGGTATAGCTAGCGTTGGTATCATCTGTGGCACTGGCGACACGGCTGTAGTCGTTGAAGGTTAGCTCGTATTCGACCCGGTCCCCTAAGGCCGACTGATAGAATGGTATATGACTCTCAACCAGCTCGAAGCTGAGGGGGATACAGTATCGGTTACCATATGCATTGGCAACTGCTTTTTTTTTCAAGCACAGACTCATCTTTATCTTCAGCACCTAGCCGGATTTTGTTGACATTTTTTTTTCACTGTTATTGGTTGTGTCAATGCCCTGATATTGGGCATTTCTTCTCTCCTGGGCCGTCTTCCAACGGTCCATTTAGCAGTGATAGACATCTCTGTCATCCACAGACATCACTTCATTGCCTCTGATTTGGTCGTGGTCTTCTTTACCAAAGCGCGACCGAGGTTATTGACCACTTTTCGGTTGGCGTCACTAGATGTCAGAGAGATGGTGAAAGCAAGCTTAGCTTGTTGTAAGCTTAGCTTGTTGTCCCAGGGACAACAAGGTCATCAGCGCCAAGAACAAGATAAGCTGTTGGTTCTGATCGATCGTAGTAGGACTGTTCGTTAGATGACCGACTGGCGCACACCTTTAACCCCTAAGGGTTCTCTCAGACGTTGGTAAGGGTTACGTTTTTGTCCGAATACGTTATAATCCATGACAAAACGTTCATTTAAAGTTGGGTAGCAATGTTCAATATAATAACATGGCGGACTATGATTTCGATAATCCCGCTTTTGATCGTGACGACTTAGATCCAATAGACGACGATGTGGATGTTGACACTAACTTACCATTGTTACAAGATACACAACAAGGAGCAGCCACTACGTCAGTATCACTGCGTCAGGGGCTACTCCAGACAGCGGTGGATGATTATTAAAACAAACTGGCTGAACAAGGCCTCAACCCCTCTGTGGGTCGCGACGCAACAAAGTTTGAATTAATTGGTGGACGTTTATGGTTAAAAGCCTATCCAGACATCAATCTCATAAGCATAAGGACAAAGCAGCCCATTTCTTTTACCACTGTAGGCGGCAAGCCTGGTGGGATAAATGTAATTCGAGAGGAGCTGGGATTTTCAGATTGGATTAGGGGAAAATCACCTTTGCGGCTCAGGCTGTTGCAGCCCTTCAAACCGCTAATAAGGAGTTGGGGGCGGCAGCTGCTGCGAGCAATGCTGTTGAGCTTCAGGACCTAGGACAGACTGTAAATGAAGCGTCAGATTCTATTCGCAGGGTGGAAACCACTTTGACCAAGGATGATATCAATGAGATCCTGGGAACGTACGGAGATTCCCCTATCAACATATGTGAAGTCCGAGATCTCGACCAGGCCCTGCAGAGTATCCGCAGGGTGAACTCACCAACAACCTTGCCAAGCTCACAAAACTAGATGAGCACATCAGAATGGAGAAGCGCAAGCTGAATGAAGCAGACCGTGGTGGTGTTGACGAGTTCACTAGACGTCACATCTCCGAGCGCCTGCGTGACATGCAAGATGAAAGAGCTTCACGCTTTGAGGCCGCTTCAGCGAGTGGACAAGAATTCAACTCTCGGATTAACAGCATTAGAGAAACAATCGGCCCCATCCTTCACAAAGACACTACGCTGGCTGAGCTTATACGCGCTCTATTCCGCGAACAAGAAATCACACCATCGTGTCAATTCTCACCGCAATCGGAATGGCGATCAGCACGCTAGTATTAGCATAGAACTGGGGGTGGGGGCTCTCAGGGAACTCCTCCTCCACCAAAACCATCGGATAAGGGGGGGACTCAAAGAATGGGTAAAAAAAATACATTCACAAAACCTCGGGAAAATTTTGGCAAATTTGGCAGGTAAGGCAGCAGCTGCCCCACCAGACATTGGCTCTATTGTCTCCCGGTTATGGAGTCTACTACCGAAATCTGTGAGCTGGCTCGGTGAACACTTGTGGGCTCTTGTAATTGCTGTTGGGGGTTTGCTGTTCGTTGCAGCCCGCGAATGGCTAACGAGTAAGCCAAGGGCTAGTAATCCAACGGCAACGCTGCCGACGATAATGGCTATGTCTTTCATTCTTGTGGTTATCAGAAACGGCAATTTGCTCCGCTGAAGAAACTTGGTGAGCATTTTTTTTTACCTTCCCCAGATCCTTGCTGGTCGGTTTGAACAGGCCAGTCTCCTCCGTATCTCCAGAGGCATTGGGTGGAGCAGTGGCCATACTAAGACCGTGGTTGAGACCCAGCACCTGGTCATCTGTTTGTTTGTTTGTTTTTCTTAAGCCTTTCAATCCAAAGAAAGTAGGATTATCTCGGCTTTTAGAAGCTGCCAATTTTTG
>JBCEWB010136656.1:10000-11052 GCA_039654565.1 Peronia peronii | reverse complement strand
TGGACAAATTTGACACTTACGGTAAACAAAACAATAAATTATATTATATAAGCGGTTTGTTCAGTGGGATCAGTATAAGACGTCGATTTATATTTTACTGATATGAGCTACCAATTCTTATCAACAAATAATCTGAGGAGAGCTAAGAAGCACAGCAGCTACCAACAAGAACAACAGCAGCAAACTTTAGCAACTTTGATTAAGATACGGACTTTTATAAGTAGCGGTGTTTTGCTGAAGACGAATTCTCTTGGAAGCCAAAATTGGAACGGCTGGATTGGCTCATAGCATCATTCAAACCCAATAATATTCTTTGAAGTCTGGTTTGTACACGACTCCTTTATCATCTATAATCGTTCCTTTTCTCCCATAATTTTATTACAGGTTTGCTCTCAGATTTCCTTCCCTGGTAATATTACTTCCGACATCGAGAAATTATTTCAGTTTCTGAAGTTATTGCTCTGTTATATCACTTTTCAATTTGTTAATATTCATACCAGATGGATCTGAAATCACCGTCCCAAAGTGAAAGTCTTTTCTGTTTTTTTTTTCTCTTCATTTCTAATGCGGCCTTCTTTTCGTGATTGTATTGAAACTGAGTCAATGTGGAGCATTGCAGCTAAAAACAAAATTATATAAGATAAGAAGAAAAAACATTTCAAATAAGTAACTGATTTAACCAGGGTGATGGCTAGCCTGACTGAAGTCCGTACAGCTTGAAGTTCTCCAGCGAGACTCAAGCCGTGTCATTGTCATGTAGCCTTAAAATTCTCACCAGCCTAACCCTAACTCTAACCCTTATCTTAGTCCTAATCTAACCTTAACCTTAAACTTTACCCTACCGACCGAGGCCTTATACAATTGAATGATTCAAAAGACGGACAGGAAAATAACGACGTGATAAGTCCAAACAGACAAGAAGACTGGTCGAACATAAGTACTACTGGACATTGCATTAGAATCAATGGGGCTTGAAGACTAGACAAACTTAAGTATTGCTAGACGTTTGTTAGAATCTATGGGGCACGAAGATAAAACAAACTTTAGCACGG
>JBCEWB010136656.1:0-7500 GCA_039654565.1 Peronia peronii | reverse complement strand
TAAAATGAACATCGTTTTGGGATTTGTGCAGATTTACTCAGACTTAAATCAGACCAATCATAACCAATTTCAGAGGCGTTTTTTGAAAGACGAGGAAATAGTAAAGAAACATGGCAAGGATCGATGGATTCAGACCTGTATTCCTGTAATATATATTTGGGCAATATTTATTGCTACCAATTTAATGTGCCAGAGTACTCGAATAAACCCTACATCGAACCCTAACTCTTGCCCTAATCCTAACCCCGACCCTAACCTAAACTAACCTAGTCATAACCCTTCTGAGGCCACTTGACCTGGTGTGGAACTTATGGCTCCTGGAGTCTAGAGTCTAGATGAAGAATCTACAAAGTCTAATCTAATGTACCGTATCAAATCAAACAATGAAATTTGATTGCTCGAATAGGAGAACCTGGTCCAATAGACCACTGTGTCCATTTTGATCACCTGCTCGCAATAACCAGGGTGTTTTTTTTGTTTTTTTTCAACAATATTGAGAGCAATAACTTGATATGCATTTCCTAAAGCCACCTCTTCCATAGTTCATTCTTTACGCTGGGAATTGGGAAAAACCATAATCAGTGAGCGTCCCGTCTTCCCAGTCAAAAATATATATCTGAACACATTATATATACAGTAATATAATATTTATCGTAGAACCTTTAAGTCATTCTAAGGCATAACCTGGCAAAATGGATGCATATAAACATATTTCAACTGGATGTTATGTTAAATTGTATTTGTCTCTGTGTTTGTATATAAGTCATACTGTATTATAATATGCCTGTGGTTACTGAAATGTGTATCAACAATGAGTTAATGATTTCTGTTACTTTGTTGGACAAAGATGATTTCGAGTATGCATGTCCTAATGGTAACAATACTGAGAGAAGACCAAATCACTTGCTGAACCTTTCTCTAAGTTCGCTGTAAGGAAGGTTATTTTATCCATTGTCTTAGTCTTGATGAGTATTCATTCTACTCTCATACTGAAAGCACCATCACAAAGTTCGTTTCTGCATGTAACCCTCATCTCTTTGCCCCGAATATTTCATGAGACAAACTGAACTTTCAGAATATTACAGTATGTTTTGTGTCTAATTTTTTCAAGAAAAGAAACAGGAACATGATTCCTGTGCTCTTCTGTTGCAGGTTAAAGCTACGTTATGATATAGAGGGCATCAATCTTGACCATGGCGGCAAGTGACGTCATTGACATGACGTGTAGTGACAATTCAACCTTAACTTATTCAGGTGAGTACTGGTCTATAAGTACTGCCCAATAATTTTGTCTCACTATGTATATTTGTTTGAATGCATGAATATTTTTAATTGATATTGGGGGATTTAGCCTGAATGAGTGCTGAACTATATTAAGCTACCCTTTGTTGACAGAAAATGTTTACTTTTACTACTTTGCTTGTCGAGGACCTGAATCAGTGGTTAACCACATACCTAGGAGCTCCCTACAAACCTGTTAAACTGTGATGATATCCATCTTCATTGAGAATCTAGGATCAGATGATCTTTTTGTTTCTCCTTATGTTTTAAGCTGATGAGGTGAAATATTTAATGCTTTTTATATTTCCTCAGCTCACTTTGGCAAGAAAAGGATTACATAATTTAGGTTGCCGTCTTACATTAAAAGATCATCAATAGTTCCTCAGGTCGTACAGTGATTAAATCGACTATCACAACATAAAGACTAAAACGAAAGATAGAATTTTGAAATACACACATTTCCATTTCCTTATTCATAAATGTATCAGAGTACTCAATATAATAACAGAATTATCGTAATGGTTGTGATATTTTAATGCTGTTTTATGGAAGTTCTTGTCAAATGTTTCCCTATCTTGGCTTTCTATTACACACTTTAGAGAGTACTGCACCTATATTCCTAAAAAGTCGGCACCTTATGACACCATTCCTACCTCAAAACTTGCCTTGTGCAATTTTGAACTCTATTCCGTCTCCGAAATGGCACCATGAACATCATCATCATAATCATTGTCATTCGTATACAGCAATACCCTATTTACATTTTATATAGTTTCTTTAATGCCCTGATGAAGAACCAAGAGGGTTCGAAAATTTGGCAGGAAAATCAATTTGTTCAATATCAAGTTATTCATATTGTTTTCCCCCCTTTTTATTGTATTTAATTAGTTGCCGGTATACAGTCGTGTTAGATTTTATGACTTTTTATAATATATCATCATCATCATGGTCATCGTTTAACAGAAATGTCTTTCAATTTAAGCGCGGGAGCAGAAGGAATCAGTCACGTACGTGAGCTGCAGTCACGACCAGTAGGAACAGATGTTGAAAAATAATTCAGCTTGCTACTTTAGCCTTTGTTAGTACTAGTCCTAATACAGAAAACTGGTCTGTGAGGCAGCTAATGTGATGAAGCCATGAAAAACTAATCTACTATGAGTGCCACTGTGTCTGCTGATTGAGTCTTGTAATTATGATCAAGGCATATAGTCATTTTGATTTTATTATAGCAGAGGCTTCAGGCATCATGTGCGAGGAGTGGATCTGCTTCCTTTCACGATATGTCATAGGTTTGCTACAAAACACCGCAGGAGGTTCCGGCATGACCCAGCAATACAGATGATAGAGTTGCCATAAAAACGAAGGCGGGATCCCACGCATGCTAAAGCTACATATCAACTACCTTTCCTGGACATCGATGTCACCACCGTGTTGTTGCCGCCCCATTCAATGAAAATGGATCCTGAAAATGGGCCCTCGCCACTCTGCCCCTCTCCCCCCCCCCCCTCCCTTTTTTTCCCTTCGACTTTTTATTGAGAAAAGCTGATAGTTATTTCTTTTTATTATTAAGTTTTACTTATAGAAACAGGAAACGTAAGTCAGAGATACTAAATAGAGCATCAATCGAGTCTTAGCAACTCAGAAAGACAGGAACTTGCAATTGGGGCACTTTCTGAAGTCAAGGACAAATAATATAAGTTAGCAGTCCAATCATTGTTATTTGTTGTCCTATTTACTGGTGAACTTTCTGTTCTAACATAAAGTTAGTACTAAATCTGAGTTCTTCTATTAGGACCTCATTCATTGAAGACCTGCCAGAGGATGATAATGAAGGTTTGTTTCTAGGGGCATAGAATACAGTCGCTACTCACCTTGTAATTCGAGATGATCTGTCACTGTTAGATTATTCAGACCCTGATGAAAGGATGTAATAGTCACGTTGTAACATAATGTGAAAATCGATGCCTGTAAAGTGAAGAGACAATTCCCCTGCAGGCTAATCTCTTCTGTTCCATCATTTTCAACACATAATCACAGCATCCTCTATGACTGTCGTGATCATCGATCTCTCATCTTTGCTCAGTTCGTCCTTTCAAAAAGAAAGATCCGTGATTAATATTTTTAACATTCTGTATTTGTCAATTGTCCAGTTGTATTGCTAGGAATTACTTGAATTTGTGTATTTTGCTGAGCGAATTAACACTTTATCTCTTTGAAGCAGTTCTCTTTGCTTGTTTCAAGAGAAACTTTCCATAAAATATCGTTTATGAATAATTCACATTGGTTGTTACGACAGGACTATGAATTTTAGGAACAAAGAAAAATATAGTTGAATACCTTTCTTCTATCCAGGAAATGTAGTCATGGATGTAAAGAGTAAAGAAGCCCAATGTAGGTCCAATGTAGTTTTTTTTTTCTAAAATTTTATGTACTTCTTTATGTATGTATTGCTTTGTGAGTTATCGATGAGGCGAAGTGGTTGTTTATTCACATAAGGCTGCATTCATCTTTCCATTTCTTTGGGTTCACATAGTCATTTATTTAGAAGTGACTTCCAAAGGAGAAATGGTAATGTGGCACCAACTGACATGGCCGGAAATGAGATGGGTATTCAACTGATGGAGCAGTTTTTTTATGACTGTTTCCTATTTTGACCTACTTTTCACCCAACATCTTTGAGTGGTAGTTTTCGTCCATCAACTATAATCTACCGTCTACGTATCTGTAGTTTATCGTGGGCGCTTAGTATTTAGTGTCAGAAAAAAGTGGTAAAAGTAAGAATTCTTTATTGTATTGATCCGTATATTTAGAGTTCTTTTTTGTGTATATAGCCATAAAAATCATGACATGATCTTAGCTGTTTGAAACAAAGCTCATATTTTACTTTAAGACGAGCCACTGAAGAATCGGCAATGTATATTTGGAATGGATAACAGCATATGTCAATCCATTAAATAACTTATTCCCTAGGGAAATTTTGCTTTATGGGGTAATTCTCATTCTGGTTCTGGTTTTTCTACGTCTTTCACCTTCTCTGGGGTGGTTATCTCGGTGAGGAATTCTCAAGATTGGATTTACAATTTGAATGGTCTGAGCAAATGATTTTCTTGGCCTCCTCATTGGTCATTTAAATACAATAGTTTCAATTTAGATCCAGATTATAAAGATTATGACTATATGTTTATACCAGCATTACTCGTGATACTTTCAAGAGTATGACCGCAGGCCTCTGTACTCAACCCAGTCTTGAGAGGGGTTGACTAATGCATCTCGCAAGTACCCGTTCTTCCTCACAAATTTAAACATCCCTTACAAGTGATCAGTTCACTATCGTACCATAATACGTTACTCAGTAAGTATGGAGTTTTGTTTTTACGTTCTTCATGATGTGGTAAGTAGCAACTAGTTTAAGCTGCCCCAACCAATGCATGTATAATTATTCAGACATCCCGTTCTATGAGAACCTTGTTGAGTGTGGGAACCAAGCTTTGCAAGCAAGTCAATGAATATTTGACTAGTGGAGGAAACGAGCTCCTAGATCAGAGACATTCCTTGTCACTGAGAAGCGTAAAATATACAAGGAGAGTGGAGAATGTAGAGAAAGGAAACCTAGGAGAGAGGAAATGAAAGAAAAAGAAATACTGGGAGAAAAACTTGTGCCACAATACAGAGTTGGAAGGAGAAAAGAAGAGTTTCGCCATTCCAAAGGTGACCGATGGGGAAACATAAAAGGAAAGATAACCACAGACTAGCGAAATGAAAAAAAAAAAAGACAACAACAACAGGGAATGACGATAGAAAAAGTGAAACACAGAGACACATGAATCTGGACTGGGAGAGCAAAGCCAGAGACAGGGTGAAAAATGGCAAACTTTTCTCCCAGCGTGTTTCTCTCTGTCTACCTCTTTCGCTTGACGGATATAGGAGTCAGATGGTTGTTTTATATTTTTAGTAATACACCTTACTGAAACTCCGTCATTTACCCAGGTGAAGCAAATTAATTTTTAAAGGACTAAATGCTACAAATATGTACTGTAACAAGTATTGACTGTAAAAAAACAAACAAACAGATGAACAAACAAACAAAATCTTTCTGACTTGATCTTATGAAGTTTCTATCTGCAAATAAATAATCATAAAATGGATATGGTTTCTGTAGTTTCCACATTTTCTCCGTCTTTCATGGCTTGGCACTGCTGTCATTCTAGTGACAGATTGTGGCCATACTCAAACCCTCTAGCTTACATGTATGTGAGTGCCTGAAGTGCGTGTGTTAGAAAAAGTAGTCTGCAAGGAAACGTTTTCAAAAAGACTGTCATGCCTGATGGAACAATTTGTCAGCCACTATGGAAATGGAGAGGTAGGGTAGTGCATTAAGTATATTAATATCTGGCTACAAAGAACAGTACTGACAGCCCGGCCAGGGCAGAGAGAGCATGCAGAGTTCTGGCCAACGGTAAACAACAGGTCCACAACATTCTTTGTCATTCAGGCTGAGTGCTCTCGCATTCTGTCCGCATCAGTAGATAATGACCCTAGTTTTGAAAGGATTCCCCATTCCCTACATTTTCCATCGTTGTCCATACAGTGGACAACTATACATAGGGCAGGTTTCCTATATGTATACTGGATATGATTTGAATTTCTGTGCGTGTTTTGGGAGTTCTTTTTTTATCCACCACCACCATCATCATCATCATCATCATCATCATCATCATTTTACGAAAAATGTCTTAAAATTAAGACGACTGTCCACCGACAACTAATCAAATACACCAAAAAAGTTGAAAAACAATATGAAGAATTTTGAATTGAGTTCATAAAATAAATTAATAACTCTAGCCAAATTTTCGAGCCCGCTTGGCTCTTCGTCGGGGCATCATCATCATCATCATTATCATCATTTATATTATAAATCTACAACAAAACCCACAATAGGCTTATGGACTCGAAAACTGCTGAATAGATCCATCTGAAATTTGGCATACAATATTGTTGCATATGGTCTCTGTTTCTATGTACATAAACCCGAAAAAAGCTTATTATCTTTAACGTTATTCTAAAAATGCAATGATAATTGAATAATAAACTCGCGAGAATGCTTGATCCGGAATTGTTCCATAGTACGACGCGTTCAAAACATGTTTTCTATGAGTAACATTCAGTTTAATCAACAAAGTATCAACATCGAGGTGCGCACGCTTTGCTATACACTTCAGGTGGCAGGGCTATATTTAAAAAATCTCCCACGGAGGCCGTGGGTTCTAAATTAGTTTTATAGAAGTGTCTTTAAAAAAAGAAAAACCAGGACCACCGTCAAACGGTATTGGGGTATTTAATGAATGAAAAAAATACACATAAATGGACAAATGCATTAATAAATGAGGATGGAAAATGGAAAAATAAAATCATACATTTTTAGAAGAAATGAATTTCAGTTTCTGTTTATAATGGTCAAATGGAATTATGAGGATTTTTTTTTGTAATAATTACCATCAATTTTGGTATGCTCAAATTAGAGCAAAACAATATAAATTTTAAAAAAAAAAAAAATATGGAATTACCCATGGTTGCCATAGCAACGGAAGCCATCTTGGATTTTGCTCCCCGGGATTCCGTATCTTTACTATAAGTACAATTTTTTTTTTTCAGTCGCTTTGCTTGGAATTTTGTGTATACATTTTTCAGTTCAATATCTAAATTTTGTCAGATCAGGTTTTTGAAAAGTCCTTAGTTTATTTTCCACAATTTAAAAAAAAACAATGTTTGCAAAAAAGGTCAGGATTTTTCGATAATTTGACCTCAAAATCTCAAATTTCTCAAATATTATTTTTAACCAAGATAGCTGAAACTTTAGAGAATGAATGTGCACAGGCTGAAGTTTAAGTCCAGTAAATTTCTCAAAATTTGCTGGACCTTTGTATGATTTAATAACATTTTTATGGGTTCTGGTTTTTTGTTTTTGTTTTGGGGAGGGTCACCCTGTATATGATGTGTGAATATGAATACTAATATTTGCCTTTCGGGCAATATCTAAGATACAGACAACAAATGCCAATGTTTATTGTACAGGAGAGGTTTTTCAAAGTTGTTTAAAAAGGAAATAAAAAAGTACATTTTTAGAGCAAGTAGATCTTACAAATGCTGATTTACAATGGTCAGATCAAATGAATATATGTAAGATTGTTATTCTGTCAGACTATTTTATTCGTTTGTCAT
>JBCEWB010136646.1:0-11052 GCA_039654565.1 Peronia peronii | reverse complement strand
ATGTTAATGGCATAGAGAGCTGGCGAAAGAAAATGCAGAACTGCAAGCTGTCTTATTTTGCAAAATAAACACATTAACGGTGATGTTTTCGCAAAAATAAGACCGCCAACATGTTTTTGGCCACTAGAAATTTATTATTTTACAACAAATAGTATAGGGTGTCCGTGTATAGGGTGTCCGTGACGTTGCACTACCCCTTTAAGACAACAGTATTAATGAAATAGTTAAAACATATAGTTAAAACATTTAATCAAATAATGTGACTATTAAGGAGTGGCACAGTGGATAACTCAAACTGATCACTTTTTAAGCTTCAAATTGAGATTCAGCATGATCAGATTGATGAGAAGTGTGGAAAAAAAATTGTCTCATATCCGGTTGCCAAGACAGCATGCCTCCATCATGGATTTTGTGTCCTAAAAATTCTATTTCCAAAAGCCAAACTCTCCAAGAGTATTCCACATAATTGTTTTGAATCTGGCACAGTAGTATAGTAGCTCTGTATGTAGCATAATGCATAATATAGATTTCTTTTTTGGTTATATTCCCTACAATATTTGTCATAAATTTTGGATAAATATGGGTTGACGGATCTGTACATGTCTCATTTTTTGATCCAACTGTGCTAAAAAACAAAATAAGATTTAGAAAAAAGGGATGCATATTATTGGAACATATGCTATGAAGAATTCAAAATTTGAAGTATTTGCTTCAAAAATATAAAAGCCTAAGGTAAAACAGTGGAAAGAAATCTAACATTTTGAGAAAGTCACGGTTGAACTTTAATAATTTTTCCATAAGTCTTTTAGTGGTGCTGTTTTGGAGCATAAAGCAATGTTTCTGGCCCCAACCAATATTTTTCTTATATCATATGTGTCTAAAAATGGGCAAAATCTGATTTTGGTACAGTGGTCTCCGCCTAAGAACACGGTCCACCTAAAAGCCCATCTGTGCTGCGAAACGGAATTTTTTCTCTATAATTTACCCCTCTAAGAACCCGCTCCCAAATAAAAAATCCACCTAAGAGCCCAGTGTCAGGCCAAGACACGCGAGTACTTATGGTGTAATTTCACATCATAATATCCACTTGAGAGATTAGATGTGCATTAAAATGGGTACGAGGATGGAGGCAACAGGTAAACAAAGGAGTGGAAGTGATGGTTGATGCATGACTGCGTAACCATTTCTTTGTTCGATAACACGTGGGACAGCACTTGTGATTGGCTCTGTGGATAAGGAGGAGTAAGTTTAGCCATATAACTGGTCAGTTGTTTTGCTACTTTGGTCAGTCTGTAAACACTTGAGTCACTCGTGGTGCGTGGGATGGCAAAGCAACATCATGTTTTCACTCAACAATAATACCGTTATGTGAAAACTCACTCGAAGTTTAAACGCTGGACATTATTGATTATTGGTGTAATTATACGCTAAGAAAGGTCAGGAATTAGAAGATATAATTACAACACGCACACAAAGAAAAAGGCTGTACTTATTCACATAGATAAATCTTTAACTAATGGTAACGATCAACTAATCATAGTAGTGAAGACAATCTGTGGTCAGGCGGGTTGCACAACTTTTCAATCCGCCTAAGAACCTGTCCGCCCAAGAGCCCGCTTTTTTTGTCTCCTGGCGACCGGGTTCTTAGGCGGAGACCGCGGTATTTTGATCCCATAATCGCAATTTTAGGATCACACAATGGCTGTGTCTGTCAAATGCTGTGGGCACTGCTGAGAGACCTTAGTCATTAAAATGACTGATTTAGATGATGTACTGCTGACATATTTTCAGCAGGGGCAAGTTTTTATTAAATTTTGTAGCCATTGACAATGATTAGAAACTGTGTAGAGACTAAGAAGCACTTGGTGTGGATTGAAAGACCCGCACAGTTTGTGCAGCAGAGGATGAGATCTTTCTGTGCCTTTCAAACTCACAGGCAACTTTGCAGGTCATTAGTGACAGTGACCATGATGTTTATCTGTCTTGGAATGAAGTTTGAATTAGATGAAAAACTTATAATGCAGAGACAGAAGTTTATACCTACACTACCATGATTATTATGAGCATCATCATAATGCATGGTATCACTGAAGTGCTAAGACAGAAGGTCAAAGAGAATATGAAGATGAGTTCTCAAAATCTAAGTAGGTCCTACAGCATATCAGTTGAAGATTTTGCAACATATGCAAACCATATAAAGTAGAATTTATGAGCCTTTTGTACAGATACATGAGCCTTAGGTTAACAAAAATAAGTTCACTATAGAAATGAAGAAAATTGACAGCTTTTGGGAAATGCGTATGCTGTGGTCATGGTGTATGCAAATTTCAGATAGAACCCTGTTTTTTTAGCGATTGGCTTGCAGTGCATTACAGTTATGAAGTTAAAAGCCGGTAGTGGGAACATTTTAGCTACACACTGAAAGATCAAGTAGTTTATGCCATCAAATGATATGGTTGCCTGTACTGTTCGAACATCAGTAAAGCAGGTGGTGAATTCAAAAGGTCAAATTTATTGATGTTGAGTGAATTGAAAATACAGACACAATGTGTGAGGCCCCAAAAAGACTAGAAATAGGGCTTGCAACATATCAAAGCTAAAGGCACATTCTTTTGAAAATGTTGATAAAATGCCAAACTACTGCTTTAAATTTCAAGAAAGGATTTTGACATGACATTCACATTTTTTAATAACTTGAGAATTATATATTCTGTCATTATTTTCAGGGAGCAGTGCATCAGGAAGCAGCAAAAAAGAAAGAGATAAATCAGGTGGAAAATCTGGAGGCAGCGGTAGTGATACAGATGCTAGTTTAGCCAGTGCAAGGAGAGTTGGTGCTGCATCAGCAGCAATAGGTGCACCAGGGGCTCCACCAATGACAAATTTGTCTTCAGTTCCACCAGAAGTCAGTGGCAGTCGACAGTCTTTCCGCATGGCTATGGGCAACCCTTGTGAGTTTTTTGTAGATGTCATGTGAATTCTGTGGTTTGCTTTGTCCTTCTATTGTAAGTTCTACAATATAAGTGGCAGTAATATGTACAAATATTGTTTTAATGTGTCATCAAAAGTTACTGATAGTTATATTGTGAAGATTGAAGATCGCATGCGAAACATCAAACTGTTGAATGTTCTGGATGTGCAGTTATTATTTTTGCTATAAGTCTGGGTTTTTTTTGTTGTTGTTGTTTTTTTTCTTTTCTGTTGTCGTCATTTTTTAATCTGCTGCATTTGTTAGTCCCCTTTTTTTAAAAAAATTTTTAAAAATTCTTTTGCTTCATCCAAAGCATCAAGTTCAGTCCTTTATGATTTTGATATCTTAGTTGCTGTAAAAGATTTACTTCTCCAGCAAATTCTGAATGTTACATTGACATTGGTTTTTTTTTTTACTCAACTTCTTTCATTCAAGAATAAGCTGAACTCCTACTGTCGTCAAAAGGCAAATCAACATAACTTAGTTATTCAACTTTTGAGAAAATTGGTTTAATTCTCATCTAGCAAACCTACTGCAACTGTATGCATCTAGTTTGAAATGTCAGGTTCTAATGCTGTATACGAATTTTTCTGACGATTTTAATGGTCATTGTAAAATTTTGGTGTGGAAGTGGATACGTTGTTTTGCCATTTCTGTTCACATGTAATCTGAGACTTGGTCACATAGACAAAACTATGTAACAGATAATTCCACATCCATCATTGATAAAATAACATGTTCTCTTAAAATTGTCATTGGAAACTTGAGGACATGCAATTCGAAACCATACAAATAGATAAATATAAATTACAACAAGGCTAAATGTTTAATTATCATTTTTAAATGAGAACAGACAATCATTTGAATCATAAAATTTCAAAGATATAGAATTACGATTATGCAAGGAGTCAGTGCCCATAAAAGTTGATCACAGAGAAAGAAAATAAATAAAGGACCAACGGAAAGACTTCCTTGCTTTTCCTGGTGTTTCAGTGACACAAAAGTGAGAACATTTTTTGTGGAAGGATATGCTAGCAATGTATAGTAAAGGAAAATTCCTGACTAGTACACTTCACCTGACTAGTACAGTTAAGATAGAAGACACACATTTCGTCAACTTCAGAAATGTATCAAATGAAATGGTATGATTATAATGTGAGGGTCATTTATACAGAAAAATAAATTTTTAAAAAAAAAAAAAAATCATTTTACAAGAATTTAGAAAATGAAATGCAATATTGCAGACCTGCCTACCCTCCTGCATTTCGTGGGATCCTCCCGCATTTTGACCCACCACCCTGCCTTCCCGCCCCATGAATATAAATTCCCGCTTTTGGACAACTTTGACATTAAACCATGCCGTCGGAGTATTATCTTCACCCTCGGTACAGAAAAACAATTACGCTCTACCGTGGGTTGCTATGAACAGTGGTCCTGCCTGCTACTGTTGCCAAGGCCTGTGTCTGAAGGCCAACAGTACATGATGTACCAGTAGCCCAGTATGTACCTGTAGTGTTATGTGTTATACCCCGCCCATCCCGCCTACATGCTAAGAGGTCGTTCACATGCGCCTGTCATTCATGATCCTGTCGGCGGTGGCTTGCGATCGCTCTTGCGGTTCCCTTCTGAACCTATCTTTGAGTAAAAAGGATGATCCATCCTGCCCCTCGTTTTATCTTTTCATTTACAGTGCACTTGTTGCCGACCGTGGTTAGTAAAGTTACGACTCCCAATGTAGATCTATCTAGGAATCAGTCACACTCACAAGTCGAGCCCGATGCTGACGACTTGTTTAACTTACGAATGTTTATGTCATAACTGGCCGTAACTTGCATCATCATGTAGACCTGGGCCTACGGGTCTTTCTGTTTACTTTATATAAGAGGGAATAAAAGAAGAAAAAGAAGACCCAAGTTTCGGCCATTCCGACACAATTTTAGTGTGAAATTTGACCCGCTTTTCATTCTATGAAATGTTCGTGCCAGCAATCGCACCCAACGTCGTCTCACTCATGAGCTATTTTTTATCTATAAGATGGCTATTATTGTGTCTACTTTTAAAGTCGTGATAGTCATCACTGGTGGATTTTAACAGCTTCACTGTCAAACATTAGTGATATGGCCAGTTTCCCTCTCTCCATCCACTGCTATCCCCCACCCACACTTCTTACCAATTATGCATGAGCGAACCAGCACTGTCCTCTACTTTCCCACAGGCAAACAGAACCGTCAAGAATCTGTTATTCAAGGTTACTAATTGTTACACGCAGAAACAGATTATTCTGGGCTCTCATCGCTGGTCATCTCGGAATCATCAGTTTGTCGCATCTGTCAAAAGATTCTGCATGTAGATGTGAAACACCAGTCAGTAGTTGGAGCATTGGATCAAAAGGAAAGAAGGGATGCTGGGTGGGGGGCGGAATGTGAGCCTTCCACGTGGTAACGCCGCCCATCCCGGTCATTGGCGGTCAGTCAGATTAGCAAGATGGCAAGTAGTGCCAGCATGCTATAAGGTTGATTGCCTTCAGAAATGGAAGAGGACTGCACAAAAGAATAGAAATTTGTGCATTGCTCCTTCCAAGCTTTTGTGAATGTTGCAAAATGCACGAGATCTATGATTGGGGGAAACTAAGATTGCCTACTAGTACTAGATCTATATACATGTAATGAATCTGAAAAGAATGTAAGAAATACAGATCTAAATGTTTAGTATTTATATTGAATGGAACTTTAATTAAGTTCATGTGCTAATGCTGTTATGTAATACATAATTAATAATTCTAAGTAGGAACTATGGATTGGTAAATTTCCCTCCTTGTCCCTGATTTTCCCTCCTTTTTGAATCAGATATCCCTCCTCTGCCGTTGTGAGGTTAGGCAGGTCTGAATATTGTCCTTCGAAATCTTAACAGTAGGCCCACTTTCATTTTGTGACTTCACTTTAGTTGGTATGCCTTGATGCCGTTGAATTAAAAGCCAGACGTTTGTGAGCTCTATTAGTAGTTTTCAGTGAGATCACCAGAACCATCATTGGTTGGCAGACTTTGTCAGAGGAGACATCTGAAGGTTGGCAAGACGGGGCATAGGCTCATCATGGTGTCAGTCCTCTTCTTGGTGGGGATCTCTCGAGGCTGAGTTCGAGCAATGGGCAGTGTGATCACCACAAGTTTCTTTTTGAGAAATTTGCTCTCAAAGAACTGTGCATCTGGCTGGTGTGTTTTCTTGAAAAAAGACACCTCTGGATCCTTGTCGGAATTCTACATTTAACATCTTAGCCAGTTTTGAGCCTGATCTGGAGATCGTTGCAGTTTACTCATAATTCACAGTTGATATGTAAATAAATGCCAGTTTTTGCTCTGAGCAGACCAATTACCTGCCCACAGAGTGGTGTTTTTTTTGTGTCCTTCATCTTTTCAGCGAGGGAGATCCAATATTTTGAACAGATATCTTGCGTTGGTCGTCATGCTATCATTTCATGCCGCACAATGGGTGTACTTTAGTGTGATTCACGCATACCTGCAAAAATGTCTTTGAATGCACTGAGGCATTTGGTGAACAGACAAGAATTCATACCTGTGAAGCGAGGCAACATGATCACCTTCTGGAGATCCATGGGTGTTTCACTGGCAGTGTTTGAAAGGGAGCTTTGCACATCTTTTTTTTTTGTTCAAATTTCCAGCAAAAATGCATTCTTGTATGTGATGCTCATAGTGCTTGCATAACTCACATTTACAATTTTGGGGCTTGTTCTCTTCATGTATTCTAAATGATTTGCAAGTTTCACATTTCTCAGTGGCAAGTACTGCAAAATTAATAATCATGTCTATGAATGTTTGCGATCCTTTCACATTTGAGCAAAAGCTGGTGTGCATATCAGTATCTGTCACATGGGAAGGCAGATTTATATATAGATATATATGTATAGATGATATGGGGCAAGATCTCATCCATAGTGATGAACCACAGGATTGTAGTTCTTGATGTGGGCAGGAATTTCTTCTGCATCATTACCTGAACTGTCTTTGCTGCCCTCCAATTCTTTTCTAGGCTGATAGGAAGGATCTTTTATATCATCATCAAGTTCGTTATGTTCATCATCTTCTAATTGTTCCATAGAAAACATTAACCCTACAACTACACCACACGTACATATACAACAGGTGAAACGCTCGTCATAGTATGAATCACGTATTTATACAGTCTGGCCTTTCCGTGCTATCCCTATCACATCGCTGTGATATTTCTCAGCTTGTCGACAAAAATTAGGTTTTATCGGACCCAGTTTTATCAAACTGTCACATAGTAGGCATGGCTACATCTAAGTGCAAGATCTTTCAATAGTCAGCGATTTTTTTTTTCTTAGAATAAGAGTGTGAGAAAGCCCATAGATAGAACCAAATCCTGAATCCCAGCAGAAGGTAACGGAAAGACAGAAGAAGAGAAATCAAAGGCCACACGGCCCACTCAGGTCCTCTCAAGGAGTCTGAAACTACTATCAAAAGGAATAATGTTGCAGGAGGGGAGTATCAAATACATGTAGATTCATTGTTTACACCATATTGAATAATAACATTTGACTCACTCAGCAAGTTTCTCATTGACCAGCAATGAAGCTAATGAGAGTACAAGTGAGCTGTAATTGCTATGAATGAAAGCTAAAGTAGCGTTTGTATCTGTTACTTTATATATCAGATAACTCTCTTGTGCTCTCACTCTATGCCATCATTAGACCCCATGTATATTTCTTTGTAGTCATTGCTCCACTGTCAACGTCAGCTGGTCTAATGTAATAAGAATACAGGGTGGGCCAATAAAATGTTACCACTTTTTTATCGTACACGTTTTAGAAATGAGAACTTATTCGAAAATTTTATTCACAGACTTATCACAGAAGTATCAAATTAACATTTGATACCAAAGATTTCCCACTTTGTCTTTTGTTTTCTGCACATTCAATAATTGATGATATGTTCAATCCACACTCCACTTCTTTGGATTACAGCTGCAACATCCACATTGAAATTTGTTGTGACATTGCTACACATCTCAAGGGGAACTCTCCAAATTTCCTGATGATGTTGGTCTTCAGGGCTTCAGTGGTCTGTGGGTTGTTGTAGTACACTCTCTCTTTCAGGAGATGAGCCTATCTCCAGGAAAGCACTGGTTGAGGAAATCCACTGAAACATTTGAGCAATGTGGAGGTGCACCATCCTGTTGATAAATGACAGTATTCATGTTGACCCCCCATTTTCTCCTCAGAGCTGGAATGAATTTCTCCCTCATCATTTCCACATAGCGCTCAGTGTTGACTGTCAGTGGACGACCATGCTCGTCTTCAAAAAAGTATGGTCAATAATTCCTGTGCGAACAATGGCATCCCACACAGTAACCTTTTCAACACTCAAAGGGCGAATGACATGCTGATGAGGTTGGGCCTGGGCCCAGAATCTCATATTCTGCCTATTGACATGTTCATTGAGGTGAAAATACGCTTCATCACTGAAAAAAAAACGGGGTGATTTTCCAATGCATTGACTGATGTTTTTTCAAAAGATTAGTCTCCCTTCTATATTTGCTGCTGTCTGAGCTTGTAAAATTTGAATTTTGTAGGGAAAGACATTGAGGTCTGTGTTCAGTATGCATCTAATAGAGGTCCTTGAAGGGCAGTCTTCGATGACAAACGTCTGGTCAGTTTTCTCAATGATTCCTCTGGACGCCGTCTCACGGTCTCAGTGTTGATGGCTGTCCTTGCAGACCTTGGCCTACCACTATGTCCTTTATTTTCATTGGTCACACTTCTTGTTTTCCTGAACATTCAATAGGCAGAAGACGCCTGATTGTGAGTCTGTTTGAAGGATTTCTTCCTGGAAAGTCAATCGTGAATTGTCGCTGAGTGTGGGTTACCGATTTTAATTCAAAATATTCCTCCATAATCTTCACTCTCTCTTCCACAGTATTTTGCTTGCAATCCAATGGGGTGAAACTTCGGTGCCTCATTGTTGATATTCCTGAAAATGAAAAAGAAATCTATGTTAGTTTGGAAATTGTATGAATTTAAAAAGCTGTAACATTTTATTGGCTCACCCTGTAATCTAAGTCCTCGTGGTCATAATAAGGATGATAGCTTGTGGGTTGTGCTAAGATAAATACACCCTATGTGAAGTGGTTTGGTCCAAGCCATTACATTAGGGTCCAAGCAGTTACATTAGGTTATGAACAAATCTGTAATGGACGGGTGTCTGTGTGACGGGTGATAAAATTGAGATCCATATAAATTCATGTCTTTGTGAATAAAACCCCTTCTCCTACTATCAGCTCCTTTCAAATAATATGTGAAGAAAAGATGGAGTTAGAGAGGGATTGGAGGAAGACATTGGTCAGTAAGGTGACTGATGCGTAGGTTTGCATTTGTGTCACTCCCAAGCTAAAGGCAGAGTTTCTGTAATCAAAGTGAACACCCAAAGGCTAAGCACTGGCGCCAACGATCCAGATTGACAAGCTCGGCAAAATGCACGGCAGAGCATTGTAGGCTGGGTCGCAATTCTAGAGTTAAGACTTCATTTGCTCTCATCTAGACTCTAGACTCATATGAAAATAGTAACAGTCATGTGTTACAAAAGCAGGTCAAAGAACATAACTGACTGTAGTCAGGATCACTCCAAGCTGTGCTCATGTAAACAAGGGCAAAGCATATCTCAGTAGATATACCATTTTGCTGTGAATGAAGGCAGAGAACTTCTCTGCCTTTGGTGAGTTGAGTGGAAATCTAAGTTACATCGAATTGTCAATGGCCAAACTGATAGGCATGCTTTAGATGCTCAGTTTCGTGCCTTTGTCAGCAGATACAGCTGGGTTAATTGAGGAATAAAAATGGGAGAACTCTGAAATTAAAAAACTGATGGGCGTGCTTTAAATGCTCAGTTTCTGGCCTTTGTCAGCAGATACAGTTGGGTTAATTGAGGAATAAAAATGGGAGAACCCTGAAATAAAAAAAAAAATTGAAGTTACGGCATTTTGCCTTTGCAGTACAGCATAGAGGATTAAACGTTTGTGTAGAAGTATTTTTGTCCATTGACATATTCATAATTGTGCTTAAAAAAACTCTCATGTATAAAACTTTCAGTAGTGGTTTTAACCAAGCCTTATCTTGAGTTTATCTGGCAATGTTCTGTATTTGTAATTGTTTCTCATAAAATCTTTGGGGGGGGGGGGTCCTGGAGGTGATTTTTTTAAAGACTTCAGTGGACACCCTTTTAATCAGCTTGTTCAAATTAGGGGAAAAGAGTAAAAAAATGTTAACATTTTTATATGGTTGTCATGGAAACTGGGCCATCTTGAATTTCCCAGTTCAAAATTTGCCAATTTCAAAAGCTATCTCCTCCCTCAAAAATTAGCATAATCATTTGAAATTTGCTCTAACATTCCAAGACATCTGCCCTGTCATGAAATAGAGAGCTTTTTTTATATCTGCTGTAGATTATTTTATAAAAATTTATGAAATATATATATAAGGACAATTCATTTTTGTCCTATTATTGGCCCCCCAAACAGCTCTTTTCAAGAAAACTAAGAAACTTTTTCCAAATATCTCTCTATTTGTTTTATTGTATACCTATAGACATGATTTGTGGCAAAGCATTTTTAGATTGGTTCATAAATAAGAAAGGAGATAGAAATTGTGTGATAAAAAATCACATTTTGAGAAAAATGCGTCTGAAAGTTGTAGCAACTGAAAGTTGACTGTACTCTAAGCCGTGAAGAGCTTTTGATCGGACTTTCAACCCCAAAACATGTTTGTTTTACCTACTAGATTTCTATGCCTTCTTTAGCCTTTTTCTGTGCCCCTACTCCCATTTTTTTCTCCATTTTTGCTTCCCTACCCCCATCAGAAAATGGACTTCCGGTGAGTCATTTTAGGGTCCAGAGAGGGCTATGTGACCCATTGCCAAATAAGAGAAAATCCTATAGGTCATGTGATACAAGTAAGAAAAATGAGCATTTTGCAGATTTTTCTAATCAATGTAGTGAATAGAGCATATATATGAATGACTTAGTTATGAGCACGCAAACTTTCAGAGCAATT
>JBCEWB010136635.1:0-11052 GCA_039654565.1 Peronia peronii | reverse complement strand
GCTGACCAGTTCGATTTAAAGGAAACGCACGGCGATGGCTTCGATTTATGCGAGAGGCATTTAATAGGCGCAAAGAGTAAAAAAAATCTATTGTTTCGTTTTTATTCGATTAATCAGAAATTCATTATATCAGAGTTCGGTTTGCGTGGACTTGACTGTATATCATACATGAAATTGACAGAACAATTGACCATCATTATCACTTATCCCAATAAATGCACGGAATAATACACTATGATTTTAGCCATTACCTCCTATCACCAAAGACAGAAAACAGAATAATGAGGCATAATTCTGCTATTAATGTCACCCTGTGTCAAGTTAATCCATTTATCAGTTCATCTAACAAGTCAGATAACAATTATAGGTTTCTTTCCATTCACTTGCCATCAGCAAAAAACAATATTCAGAACCAAAGATTGCAGTAATGCTAATACAGTGGTCTCCACCTAAGAACCAGCCTTTGTTGCGAAACGGAATTTTTGCTTTATGTACTTTACCCCTCTAAGAAGCTGCTCCAGGCGTTCCCAAATTTAAAAAATCCGCCTAAGAGCCCGGTGTCAGGCCAAGACACCCGAGTACTTATGGTACAATTCCATATCATATTGTCCACTTGAGAGAAATGCACAGTGCTAGATGTGCAGTAAAATGGGGACAAGGGTGAAGAGAACAGGTAGACAAAGGAATGGAAGTGATGGGTGATGTATGACTCCAAATCAGGCCACATTGTTGACTAATACATAATCATTTCTTTCTTTGACTACACGTGGGACAGCACTTGTGATTGGCTCTGTAGATAAGGAAGAGTAAGTCTAGCCTCCTGGCTGGTCAGCTGTTTTGCTGCTTCGGCTGGTCTGTAAACATGAGTGACTCGTGTGAGTATCGGCTGGGTAGCATAGCAATATCATGTTTTCAACAATGATATCATTATGTGAAAACACATGGCGTTTAAGCACTGGGAGGTATTGATGTAAATTATACGCCAAAAAAGATCAGGAATTGCTATATCTAATTATAACAACACACTGGGAAGAAGGCTGTACTTATTCGCATAGATAAATCTAAAGGACGGTAACGATAAATTAGTCATAGTAGTGAAGACAATGTGTGGTCAGACGGATTGCGTAACTTTTCAATCCACCTAAGAACCCATCCGCCTAAGAGCCCACTTTTTTTGTCTCCCGATGACCGGGTTCTTAGGCAGAGACCACTTAGTATGGAATTCACATACATGTATGATGGCAAATGATGAAGCTTTGGTAAATGTCCCTTTGTCAATGAGGTAAGCGATGAAAGTTTGATGTTTAAAAAAAAAAAAAAATGCAATGTACATGTATCTGAAAGTAATTTATAAATAGCTGTTGCATAACTTTTAACTGACAGAAATGGTTAAATAAATCAAACTTTTCACACCCATTTTTTGGATTACAAAATACATGATACATTGAAGGAGCAGTATTAAGGTATTATTTTTGAAATCTCCTCTTCACATGGGCATTCTTTACGTTCTTTTTTTTTTTCAAATAGCCTAATTTTTCACCATAGGTATATCATAGTAGGACAAATTTAAGGGTTTGTCAAATAAAGGGATATTAAGGGATCCACCATCGTTTTCAATTATATCAATAGATTAATAGATGGAACAACACTGAGACAAAACCACCCTTTTAGTTTTATATGACAATGATCCTGGGCCAGTAAATTATGGATAACAATCATTAACAAAAGAAAACAAATTTGTTCAATTATCCTTGTGACTAAACCACAAACATGTTTATATTATAGACTTCTTGCGGAAATAAAAATAGGCATTGAGATTCTATCATAATACATGTACACATTGAAAAATAATTTTCATTGTTCCACTGATGAAACTTTGATGAAGACATCTTAGGATTGCACTGATAGCAGTAGTAATTTATGTTTGATTCATATTATTAGAGATAATTTACCAAGCAGGATTTAAATCAAGAATCGACAAAGATGAAACCTAAACTTTCTCAAGGTTGACTCGGACGGCGACTTAGATCTCTCTCTGATGACAAGGACACAAGGAGAACAGAGAAATGGCAGAGCCCAGAGATGTCTTGATTAGATCTACGGAAACAGAAGATCTCAAAAACTGCAACAACAATTTTTGCAACCTAAATAAAGGATACAAGGAGCCAGTTCTGTAAAGAACAGTTCAATTCAGCATCTTCAAATAAGCAAATTTGAGGAGACTAAAAACAGTAAGAACATTGTATCTAATCTCAAGCAAGGAAAGCACCAGCAATGAGAAAATTATATTTTGTACAACTGGTCCTTGTTATATGCCAGTGACAATACTGATTTATCATCTTGACGAGAGATTCTCATTGGCCTGAACTGTGAAACTAAAAGCAAACTCAGTTAAAAAAATCACTTGAGGTTTTCATATTCCAGTCGAGGCCAAACGGTACAATGCTGAGACTGATACAGAAAGAAAAAAACGAAGGCCTTTGAAATCCATTAATAAAGGAAATTGTTCATCACCAACACAGCTTGAAAAAGCATGAGAGTAAGCAATAGATTACTGGCTTGACAAACGAGGAAGATCAATTTTCAGAAATGGTTTGGACAAGAAAGTTTACAAATACTGGCTAACTGGCGGATAAATCTGCAACTGCAGAAGCCAATTTTTTAAACAATCTTAGACAACATACAAAATGGATCAGTCTACCTGTCATAAATGGATCAATCTACTTATCACAACCATCTCTTTTAAACTGCTGTAGACAAAAGGGCTTGAAGACAATATGATCTATAGGTATTGGAGTTGAAAGCATCCTCACAACACCATGAAAACGTGTGGTCTTCATGTCATGATGTTTAATGATATGAGTTCTTAATTACTGTCAACATCAAGCAGAAGGAAAGAAAAAAAAAAAGAATGACATGATCTTGGCCTACTCAAAAATATTAAAAATTTACCAAAATAACAAGTATAAACACATCTTAAGTCCTGATTTGATCTTGATACAAAATAGTACATGATATAAATGCAATTGACACAATGCCCTCTTTCAGTGAGTTAGAAGAATATGGTAATGCATGTTATTTTGAAAGTACAGTAACAGTAAAAATTTAACTGTTTATCATTCTGAATGCTAAGAATAATGCCCTGCATAATGTAATGGTAAAAAAATTCTCAAAACAAACAAGACAGCATACAGAAGGAGAGAAAACTACATAACAATAATTGGTACAATCACAACATGAGATCTTTATGCCTGTTTGATACAATATTCTACCACATCAATAAATACATATATATTTAATCTCTGCTTTATAGAGCAAATTTAGTGTCGTCTTTTGAAATCTCTCCCTAGTTATAATCGTATAAATATTCTCCATAGGCTTCATCTCTGAAAATAACTTTCTTTCATGTAATTCCACTGCAAGGCCTAAGTCAAAAATGTTGCCTGATGGCATAATGTCAATTTATTTCTACAATACATTTTTTTAAGAAACTTCTGCACCACTGCTTGCTTAGCTGGCCAATGACTAATTTCTATCCAGTGCTCACCCCCTTACAAGTTTCCATTCACCAATGCAACATGGGTAAGCAAAGCACAATCTATGTTGGTCTGGGCCTGTTTATTCATCATCACAGCATTATCATAACAGCACAAGTCATTTTCCGCACTTTTGAGATACAGAGAAAAACAAAAAAATGTCTATGGCACAAATCACCTGAGCTATGTCATTATGAATCTATTTAATTAATTCTATAAATCTTAAGTCATTCTATTTTCTAATGACATTATTTGATAGTTCTTATGCTCAGGAATGCCTTGAAATATGAGATGCATTTTGGCATTGGTCAGACTAACGTGACTGATGAAAAGCAGAGACATGTAACTTTCATCCAAGATCCTATAACAATTTCATATTTTTATCAAAGCTCATTGTACATGCAAATATCCAAAATGCCCATGTTTGAAATACAGTGTAAGGACATAAAGAACATGAATTGTACACTGACAGCATTAAACTGAAACAATCACATTTTCTCATATGTCCAAACATGCCCACATGTGTTGCATGTCCTGGAGTACATGTCCTCATCCTCATCATAAATTTCATCCTCATACTCATGCTGATGGCCACTCAGATCTTTCCTCCATAAGCTGCTTCTCACTGACATTCTCAGCTCTGAAATGTCAAATCATGAAAATCAAATTTCTATTTATTTTTCCTTTTAAACGCATAGCACTGAAACATAGTAAATGGCTTCCTGAATCTGTGATCAGAGTCAATCTTCAAAGGATCTTAGTCCCTGCAGGAAGCAAATGTTTTTTAACACTACTTCTATCAACATAAACTTAAAAGTGTGTCATAGTAATGCAAAGATTATCAGAATTTAACATGTCCTAAGGTACCAGCTATGAATCAATATATTTTCATGATATAAATTATTTTTTTTTTGGATGCTGATTGTGACACTGTGTTAAAGCTATAACACGCCTAAGCTGACAACAAAGAATGGTTCACTATATTAAAACCATTATCAGGCAACTTAAGTAAGAGAATTTATGGCAGGTTGGGGCAAATTCAACCATGGGACAACTTTGACCAATGCGACTACATGCTTTTTTTACACTATCTGCAACATTACTATTGTTCGCTAGCTGATTTCATAGCAAATACAGATTTCCTAGTAGTTGCATCATTCTGCCTTCTATTTTTAATCACTAGCGGTTCCCAGCATTGGCTATCGAAGCTGTTTCCACGTTTGCCGAGAATTTCTCATTTTGTCTGAAATCGTTCGTTGGGAAGTGAAGTATCGGACTACATTTTCGTGTCTGTCTTGCCGCTTGACCCCAAATGTGTTCGTAATTATAAATTTTATCTTATTATTTCTGATCTGGATGCACAAATTGATTAAAATATGGCATGGCTAAATTTATTTAATTTTATTTTCTAGACCAATAGTTCAGGTCAATTTCAACCACCTCTCGGGGCAACTTCGACCGGGGTTGAGGCAGATTCGTCCTGTACTATAGCTTAGAGCTTTGATTCCAACCCCAAGGTGGGCTGTGAGCATGCCGCCCTTAACAGCTATTGTTTTGTGGTTTCTATGTGCCAGAGTGTTCTACGCTGGTTGGAGGTTTTGTGCAGTGTGGACTGAATGGATAGAGATGCCTCCGAGCCAAGGCCGCCCCGCGGACTCACGGACCGAGTGCGCGATGGCACCGTCCGGGATTAATCATCCTCTGCGGGCCCTAAGTGTGGAGGGCGACCCGGAGGGAAGTGGTTGCGTATGATCTCTCGTCAAGAGCACCAGGGGGAGATGGCAGGAGAGCCAACCCTGTGCAGGGCCTCCCCAGAACCTCCTATCGATGTCAAGCCAGCACCACGGAGTCGAGTTTCACCGGGAGCGCCCGACCGTACCTGCCACCATACGGTCCATTGATCAAAAGCGTTGCGCTCCCTACCCAGCTCCTGAAGTCCAATGGGGTCCCCTTCCCCAGGAGGCAGGGTTGCCACGCCGGGGTCGTTTGCCATCCGCCCCAGGATGACGGAGTCGCAGTTCAGCCTCCTAGGCTGTGCATCCCGCAGCGTGCACTGCAGGAGTCATCACGGCTTCGCACTCTTCTTCCAACTTGCACTGGGCCAAAATAGGGGATAGCTGCTCGTCTGATGCGGGCAGATCCCCTGAACGACAGGCAGACGTGTGGTGAGATAGATTCGGACAGGGACGACATGATTTTGGGGGGGTTGCCCCGGCTTTCCCCAATCCTCAGAACACGCAGGGAGCAGTGCTTGCCCTGATCACTGGACTTCATCACGATGCTTCGACCAGACCCGGCCTGACGCACCCCGAGCCCCACCTCTCGCCCGGCCCGGGGTGAGGCCGGGAGAGTGGCGTCCGCAACCCGCCCGTCCAGGCAGCAGCAAGCACCCCGAATGTACTGCAATATCGGTCCCCTACGAGCTCTACCGGGACGGAGGCCCTGTGTGAGATAACCCGCTCACGCAGATGACCCGCTCTTGTCAGTACGTCCCGAGCCCAGCACAAGGCCAGGCTCGGTCCGCTCAGTTGCTGCCACGGGAAGGAAAGAGTCGGAGCTAGGCCAAAGATGGAGAACCCATCGACCATGGTCTACAATGGTGGCGCAGATCGAGATCCTAAACCACACGTTACACCTTCTCACGCCAACCTCAGCTGGAAAACCCCGTAGGGGCTACCAGCAGGATCAACGAAGCAACTATAGCTTAGAGCTAGTATACTATTTTCTTTACTAGATTTAGACTTATGCATCAGACCAATGGCTATCAGCTTGTCAAACACGAACACCAACAACTGCAGAGTACATAACAGTAATAGCACTACTAACTTATTCTGATCAAATATATCGCATTAATATTCTTTTAATATCCCCAATCTGTAACCACTGAAAATTAAATTTGGCTCATTTCTCACTTATCACTATCCCTAACAAAAACTTTTTTTTAAAAATGTATTTTTGTTTCAATGACTTCACATAGAGTGTTTTAAAGAATAAGGACTTCGAAGCACTAGATCTAGCTCTAGACTTAGATCTAATTCTTTTGACGCCAGAACATACGGTAACCAAAATGAGAAAATATTAATAAATACACCCAGGCTTCGTATTTGTGAGACATGATTTTCTCTACGGCTGACTGAAAGATTCTGCACATAAAACTTACCAAAAGATTGATAAACAAAAGAATGGGCCTAACAAATAATTATTTTCAATACATTCTGAGTTAAACTTTTGTGTACAGTCTAGATCTATATCTAAATATGCTCCCAATGTAATTTTTTTTTCTCTGTCATTTGTCGAAGATTTCTAAGGCCAACCAGCTGATGTGTGTGTGTGTGATATACATATGTACATGTATAATCTTTTTATACTACTAGTACAACATCCAAGTTGAACTCGCTTCAACTGATCTTCCATTGAGTTGATTTTTTCTTTGGAACAAGCATGACAGTAACTTAAATTTTACAAAAAAAATAAATTGGCTATGTTGAGTTCATTTCGATAGTGTCATTAGGTCTACACACTTGCCCTAATTGTCTCCAGTGAAATAATTTTCTTGATCAGAGGACAGCATGCACTATGAAAGTAATCATTCCAAACTGAAAGTACCAGTATATAAAGGAAAGGTCATTGAGATGACATTAACCTAGAGGCCTCTTGTTCAATCTCGTGCTGATGCATAATGCCAATGGTGTCATTAATAGAAGTATAGAAGATCATCCTCACAGACTGCACAAGAAAGATGAACATTAGCCAAAAATCTAACATTGCCCTGCAGTAGCTCTAAAACCTCTTCGCTCAATGCTTTGAACAAGCCAGATTGCCCCACAAAAAATGGTGGGCAGGAGCTTCAATTTTCACCTAGCCTTTTAAAGTAATAAGCCTCTAAGTCAGTCATAGCTGCCCGAGCAATACTTGAATGTCTTGAGAGAGCTTTTGAAAGTGTCGGTCGAAACTGGACCGAGCATCGGTCGAAATTATCCCAACCCCAGTCAAAATTGCACCAACCACACATGGGTCACAAAATCTGCGAATGGGCCATGAAATGTAAAGTGTCATTGAAAAGAACATAAAGTAACTGAAAACTATAATGGTTCCTTTACATACTGGATGCAGGTTATCGCTCATAAACACCATCATAGAAGCGTAGTTTCGAATACAAGTCACTTACGAACTGAATCGGCCGAAGTTTGCCCAACATACCCTATTGTAAGTTATACTGACTGTGGGCCTAAAAAGATTCTGTCTCTAAACTCTGACCACAAAAGTTGTCTTGTATAATTCATAAATTTTCCAGGCCCAGTAAGAAGAAAAATGTAAAAAAAAACACAAAAAAACACACCTTTTAATTTCTTATTGAATTTTTTCTGCTTGCTTTTCTCTCTGTTGACAATCCTTTCTTCTTTTGCTTCCTCTAGCTTTTCTTCACTTCCCCAGACATCCATTGCTCTTTTCCAAACCTAGTAATTTATAGTGAAAATCAGTGAAAATAAACAGTGTAAACTAAAGGTGGGGATGGCCATTCTGAAAGAGAATGAGAATATGAAACTTTTTAATACTTTTCATTAATAAATCTAAAAAAAAACCAAAAAATTAAGAAGACCTTGAGAACTTAAAAACGTATAACATGATTTTATGCCCATCCCAAAACTCCATTCTCAGCATTGAACAAAAGAGACAAATTTTCAGTCTTATGCAACATAATTGGGAATACCCCTTTGCAGTGCACATTTTGGAAATTTCCTATGTTACCTGGCTGTGTAGGAATAATTTCATCTCTCCCCACTTGGAGTTATGAGGATTCTTTCGGACAATAAACTTGAGTGCTGGCTCTCTTTTGTCAAGATCTTCATCTTTCAGGAGATATGTATTCTTAGCATCTGTCTTTGTTATCAGTGCATGCTTCTCCTCATCTCTATAAAATCAGAAAAGAAAAATTGAAACACTGATCCTTCAACCTTTGTGGTACCAACAGATATACTCAATACATGTAGCTTCCTAATGGAAATAAAAGGGAAGTTTTCAGAACCTCTATGCTATTCTGTAAAGAAAACACTTAACATAAAAAAAAATAAAAATTTGTTAAATATGTTTACTATATGAATGGCAATTATAAGTCAGTTTCATTCTGATGTCATTTCTCTCTCCTGTTTTCTTGTACAATATGGTCATAATAGGTAATTCCTCTTTAGAATTACACAAAAAGCCATGTAATATTTTGGGGAAATACCACAGAGCAACCACTATCTTGTCAGTCTGATATGTAGTACAGAATCAGCAATTGAACATACGATAGATGATGGTTGTTCTGAATTAGAACAGTTTGGCAGATAATATGGCTCATTTTCCTAGTGGCAGGATGTCAGTTCAATAAGCAGTAAGTGTCTGTTCATCTGAAATTTCTGTGCACATTTCATGACTGAACAGTTTGTGCTAAATTCTAACAAAATTGTGAAGAACAAAAAGAGCACTTGTATGATCAGTTCTGTGACTGAGGAATTCATACTTTCACAGAATTACTGGATCTTCTTAGCCATCTCTTTAAACATTATGACTTTGAAGACAAACAGATGGTATGTAGTAATACCATTATGTTTGTTTATATGTATATTTGCATCATTCCCGTGACCATCACACAAAAACTGAATACATTCCGGACTACTGAAGGGTTAATTACTAAATAGCAGGCAAAATTTCATCTTAGTTGCTTTTCCATGTTATTTCAGTCTAATTTATTTTTTAATTCCACTATGTAAACATGAAGAAATTCAATTCACTTGTTTACAGGAAGGATATAAATAATTTGAACATTAGAAGATGAATTGATTTAATAAGATTAATATGAGACTAAAATCTGTTTCTCTCATTCACCTTTCTGTTATCAAGTGAAAGAAGAGAAAAACAAATGCCCAGCTTTTCACAAATTTCATGAATTTTACTTTTTTTAGTTTGCTTTTTATCTGTCATGCGACTTGCAGAATCATATGCCTGTCTTTTCAACCTGGCTGTTTACCTCATCTGATGGTCAAAATGAGATGGCTAAAGCATAACTGATGAAAAATCACAGTTCTAAATATAAGTTTGTTCTTAAAACAATAGACAAAGTAAATATGAATCAAACACTGGAATCCTAAATGCCAATGACTTTAAAAAACAACCAAACAAAAGATACTCCTCTGCGGTCGGGGGGGGGGGGGGGGGGGGATTTTTTTTGGTTTCTTCCCTTGGGCCCCCCCCCCCAAAAAAAAAAAAAAACTCGAGCAGAGCATCCCCCTCTAGCTCCAAGCTAGTAGTAGTAATATTTTGCCTTGAGTTAGTATTTTAAAGAAGTTTCAACTTTGTATCCTGATTGAGACTGCTGTACTTTTTGCTTAGGCATTCTGATCACTGAGTTGAGGATAAAACATTGACTAGATCCAGTCACGGCGAATGCAGAATGTAGGAGTAGGAATGAGCATGATTTAAAGATGTGACTCTAAATCAGGGGCACAATGCCTCTCTCTCTCTGTGTGTATGTGTGTGTGCATGCACGCGCGCGTGTGTGTGTGTGTGTGAACAAACTGGGCGAAGAGAGCCAAGTGTGGGTAGATGTTTATGTATCGTTGATAATGCGAGGCAAGTGAAGAGGGCCAAATGTGAAACTGTGTGCCACTCGGAGTAGTTGTGTGTATAAGGCGGTCGGTGGTCTGTTGTACTGACCACCCTGGGTTGTGTCCACGGGCTTGCCAATGCATGTGAGAAGGGCAAGGATCACTGAGCGTGGAAGTGCTGTGTGGGTGTGTTTGTGTATCCCTACCAACATGAGACAGGCGAAGAGAGCCAAGTATCCCTTCTTATACAGCGTCAGACCACAGGCTATAATGACTGTGTCGTAACAAGGTGTCTCTCGATCTCTCTGACTTTCTTTTTCTTCGTCCTCACAATTTACTGCTGCAGTAGGCCAGAGTGGATCATTTGGAGTTGACTTTAAGTGAAATCACCTCTGAAGGTGTTGACAATATCAGAAACAAGACTAATGAAATATAAAAGAAAAAAAAGGACTGCCAGAGAATTTACTTTAAAGGGGTAGTGCAACATCATTTTGCTGTGTCAAGTTTCTTTTTGTTTTTGCCTCAGATGAAATGTTATGGTTATTGTAAACCCATTGACATACAAATTAGAAGCCGATGGCTTTTTAAATTTGAGATTTTAACAATTAAAGAGACGGGATCGTTCGGACCGCTCCGTTTTCCGTAACTGACCGTAAACCAGGCATGATGTCATCTATTTACAGAAGGCACACTAACGGGACGCTTGAGTGGGCCTATTCAGTATCTAAACAATGGTGTATTGTGTGGCTGAGAACTAACCGTCGGTCGCAAGATAATCAGGCGTTTTTCAGGGCTCCTCGTTGCTCTGTGATATTTCTCACCATGTCACTTGAACTTGGGGTTTATCGCACTAGTTTGAAATTATCACCATAATAAGTATGCGCAGCTCAATAGACACTCCTTCAAAAGGTAAAGGAAACTTTACCTAA
>JBCEWB010136613.1:0-11053 GCA_039654565.1 Peronia peronii | reverse complement strand
CCAGTTCGGTAATTTTAAGGCTGTAGATTTTCAGTAAAATTGTGGAATTGAAATTTCAGTAAAATTGTGGAGTTGAAAATAAAAAAAAATCACCTGGTCATGAGTTCATAGGAAGATGATGCTTCCTTTTTTCTACTTTAAAGACCTTATAAGAGTGTAGCATTATCTAAGGGAATGTTAGCAATATAGTTTCAGTTCTCAGCTAAATGATATTTTAGTCCAGATCATTGCTCAGAGAAGTGATCTGTATAGATGTGCATTTAATGTCTTGCATGAGCTGCATCTGTGTTTTGATATTACAAAAGGAGTTTCTTCCATTGCCAGAACTCTCAGATGAGTTTGGTTGATGGTATCTGTAATGAGTTGCACACATGATTCATTGTCTCAGATGAGTAGCACTAATGATTCCATGTCTTAAATGGATTGTAACTATGGTTGCCTGTCTCAAATGAATTGTCATCCTTGGTTTCATGTCAATATCTCAAAGGAATTGCACCTGTTCATCTAAGTTTCGTTTTCTACACTCATGTCACAACAGAAACCCCAGCCAACCAACTTGACCCCATTATTGATGGTCGAGACATCTGCACAGTTTAGTGCCATGATAGATGACCTCAAGAAACAAACAGAAATAGCTGTAGACTTGGAGCACCATTCCTATCGTAGTTTTCAGGTACGACTTATGCAGTAGGCCCCCATATTTAATCAGCAAATGCAAAGCAAACTATCAATCCATGAACTGTCCCATGAATTTGGATTTGTCTTTTAAACTTCTCTTTTGCTTTCATTACAGTAGAAAATGTTCAACTTCCAAATGTAATTTTCATTTTTCTGGTTTATTTGCTGATTATATAAGATGTATGCAACTATTTTTTAGGTCATAGTATCTTTATGCTTCCTAGGAACATAAGATGTCAGCACTTTGAATATTTTACTGTTTTTGGTGATTTTAACAGGATTTTTTTTATGGATTTTGATTATCCTGTCTAGGGCTTGACCTGCCTGATGCAGATCTCCACAAGAGCCCGGGATTATATTGTGGATACCTTAGAGCTGAGAAATGAAATATACCTGCTGAATGAGGTCTTTGCAAATCCAGCAGTTACCAAGGTAAGGCTTATGTTAGGATCATTTTCATTTCATGATGATGAAATGTGAATATGTCACTAAATATATAAAAGCTATTAAAAACAGGAAAACTGCTCTTTAATTGACAATTAGTGTCCAAGTATGCTTAAAATTCTTCTTCTTGGGTATCACACTGAGTAGCACTTACATAATGATTTGATATTGGTGGCTTTCTGACATACTACTTGTGATGAACCAGCTAGCTGGCCATACATCTGTAGACTGACAGCTGATTCATAAAGTGAGTTGTTGTCTTCAAACTATGAATTTCATAATTCCTTACTATTTGGGCAATAAATATTCAGAGGGATTGTTCCTAAGGATCTTTCTTAATTAGCTCTTCACCGCTAGAAGACCATCCAAGTTACTTTATGAGACTTTACTTCTGGTATCTTGAAGTCTGATCAATCATCATAGTTGATCTTTATCAGCCCCACTGGTGTTTGCTATCTGTGATACCTAGAAAAAAGGTGCATTACGCTAGAATATGACAGTTAAGAGCTTCACCATAGGGCTTTTGTGGGGGGGGGGGGACAAGCTCGAAATGTATTAGAATAATGTACAAAGATCTAGGCTTGTGAGTCACTTGCATGCATAGTATCTAAAAGTAGTGGCGAGAAATGCATAAATAGTTGCTACCATAGGCTGCATTGCATTTTATGATCTAACAGGTGCTACATGGTGCTGATTCTGACATTGGCTGGCTCCAGCGAGACTTTGGTGTCTACATTGTCAACATGTTTGACACAGGACAGGCTGCACGCGTCCTGGGCTTCTCCAGGTTTTCTTTGTCTCATCTCTTGCTGAACTACTGCCACTTTGAGCCTGACAAACAGTTTCAGCTCGCTGACTGGAGGATCAGGTAACCCCAGTGTGAAACAGATTGCAATCAAAGTACACTGCCATGCATTAGTCAAAGTAATAGAAACGGAATTTGACCATTGCTTAAAAAAAAAAGAACACAAAAACAAAAGCAGAAAAAAAAATCCAATAATTATTTGGGTAAAATTAGCCAACCATCATTGTTTAAATACAAGTTGATATAGATATAGCATACAAATACAATTGTATATGTCAAAAAATATTGGAGACTAAAGCCTCCAATCCAGCGTGATGCCATGTCATTGTGACCAATTCAGTTCAGCAGGCTTAAAAACAATTGTCTTGATATGATGAAAGTCTGAGGCTAAAGTTAAACATGATGACATTTATGTTTTTCAAACTTGACCGGAAATGTGAGAGGTCACTTTTATTTTCTTTACTTGATATCAGACCCCTGCCCTCAGAGTTGATCAACTATGCAAGGGAGGACACTCATTATTTGCTGTACATATATGACATGATGAGAAACCAGTTGATCGACCAGGGAAATGAACAGAGTAACCTCCTCCTAAGTGTCTATGAGAGGAGCAAAAATGTAGCTGGAAAGGTTTGCATATTTCTCCACAATATTTTGTCTTTGTCATAAAACACGAACATAGAGATTGAGAAGTCCCTATGTTTGTTGGATCACAAATTTCTGTGGTTCAATCTTGTACCAGTTATTTGTGACCTTTTAGAAAGCTGCAGTATTTCAAATGGGAGATCATTGTGCCCAGCCCTACTGCTTCCCTTTGCCAGACCAAGGACATGTTGAGCAAGCAGTGTAAAGAGGAAAGAAAATTACTTTTGCACCCTTTGCTTGGAATACACACCATGAATTTTTCTTTGAAAAAGTTATGATGTGAAGAGAATGTTTTCTTCTTACTGTTACCATTTTCTTGTCAAATTTTTCGGTGATCCGTCTTTCAAATGATATACGTGAAGGGATTTTTTCTTTTTTTACACTGTTTGTCCAGCACCTCTTTTGTCTGACAAAGGGAAATAGTAGAGGTGGGCACAACGATCTTTCATCATGGCTGTTGCTACTTCTATGGTATTAATGACTAAGCATTTTCTTATTTTTATTCAGCTTTGTCTTGAAAACAGTGAAAATCTAGAGATAAAATTTAGCATTATTTCTGTTAAACCATGCTTGTTTGATTAGAATTAATTTGCCAAATTGAATTCATTTGCATACATTTATTACTCGTATGCTTTTTTTCCACCAGGTGTACCAAAAACCCATTTACTCTGACACGGATTACATGGAATTATACAGAAAAAGTAAGAAAGTTTTCAACCCACAGCAACTGGCTGCTCTGCAAGATTTGTTTGCCTGGCGCGACAGTATTGCCAGACAGGAAGATGAGAGCTTAGGGTAAGCTGACAGTCATAGGTCCTTTCAACTTGCAGATATAGGATGGACATAGTTTATCTGTTTGTCAGTATCTCGATTCTCATCACAAGAAATTTCCATGATACGGTGGATACACTATTTTCTTAGGAAATGCTCTGTGGCAGTGCATTAAATTATTCACAGCAAACGATCAGAGGAGCAGAAATCAGTCATGGTGATGTTGGAAAGGGATAAACAGCAAATGGAATTATCTCACAGATTAATGCCGGAGAAAGAAAGAAAAAGAGTTTAAAAATATAAATATATTTTTTCATATATTTTTCTAATGTATTTATAGCGGAGATCTTTAGAAAAAAGTTTTGTTAATTTTCTTAGGTAGTAGTGCACTTTGATGGCATTTAGAGAGTGAATAGCAACTTTTTTCAAAAGAAATGAGGGCAGAGATTAATCATTTGAGTTTATTTTCTTTTTCTTTTTTGTTTTAGATATGTTTTGCCTAACCATATGCTATTGCAAATAGCGGAGATCCTGCCCAGAGAACGGCAGGGTGTATTGGCTTGTTGTAATCCTATCCCTCCACTGGTTCGCCAGAGTCTGGTGGAACTGCACAACATGGTTCTGCGGGCAAGGGAGATCACTCTTGTGCAAAAGGTTTGGGCATAGTTGTTATACTACCTGACATTGGTTGTTGTATTGAACTCTGATTTCATTATTTCTAGGCAGTTATCCCAATGAGCCTACAAACTTATCTGTCCCTCTTATCTGTCCACAGTTATATTGGTAATGAGGAGATGTACTGTTACCATTTGCATGAGATATGTTAAGCGTAAATTGTCTTTGTGAACTGAAACCTTTCTGATCAAGCCTCATAATTACTCCCTGAGTGTCTTTCTACTGTAAGCTCATTTTCCTTCAAAATTTGCAATCAATATTATCAGTTTCAAAAACTAGCTCATGTCATTACATCTAGTACACATATGAGAAATAAGCTGAAAAACAATGCATTCAAAATAAGTAGCAGTTCATTTTGTAAATAACAGATAGAAATAAAACAGTGATCTGCTCCAAAGAATCTGAGGCTGATGACTACCTTATGTATGTTCCTGTGGTAGGCCACTATGGGATATACAGCAGACACATTCTATGTCTATATGTCTATGTTGAAATAGGTGTACCCGTCAATCTCGGTCACACCTCTTATTGTTTGTCAGCTCAAGGAATTTTGTCTGTGCATATACAGGTAGAGAGAAGCTCAATAATTGGACCCATGCCCTCCCAGTTACCTCAGACTGACATCAACAGTTTACTGACTTGTCCTCATGACACAACTTATGCTGACAAGAGGAGAGCAGAGCTAGAGCAAGCAATAGCAGGTACACACAGAAGAACACCTTTCTTGCTCAGTGACAGTAGCATATGTCAGAGTCATGCCAACATGCAGCTGATGTCTCCTGAACAAGAAAGCGTTCAGATAATACCATTCGAAAACAAATAAGATTAAAGAAGAAATCTGCTAATAGAATTATGTATCAGTTCAATAGGATTATAATGGCAGAGCTCCTCAAATGATTTTTGTTGTAAACAGTATTTTCTTAATATCTCAGAAATGCTGAGAACAACTTATGTCATTAATGTAGAGCAATAACAACCTTAGTTCACAAGTGTTTTATTTCCACTTTCTAGAAAGTCAGCGTTAAGTGCATCAATAGATTATGCTCAACATCTACTACTTTCCCTAATTTAAGTTGAGAATGTACCTGGACTACACAGTCCACACTTTATGATTATGTTTATCGTGGATCTTCTATATTACCTGTAGAATGAAAATTTCAAAGACACAGTTTCTCAAAATTACCGAAAAAGGAGATAGAACAATTGTGAACTGAGGCGACGAGATGTGCAGCCACATGAAATTAGCCAGAAATTAAAGGGCTTTGTTGAGAACATCAGAATTTGCTAGCCATGAGCAGTGATGGAGTTAACTTTGAGATGTGAATATCCTGGCATTGATGAGTTATAATGAAATTATGTTCTCACCAAACTCACATTGGCTACACTTATTTCACTTACCACCAATTTCACTTTCAGCGAGTTAAAGCTCTGTACATGAAAAATTTGACAAATTTGCTTGCCTCTATCACATGTCATATCCATGTCAACTTCCCAGACTTCATCTTCAAGAAATAGTTTTCATTTCCATCTCTGTGTTATTCTGTTCTTAGACCCAAACATTTTAATTACTTTAATAACTAAAAAGTGGTTTTCCAAAATTCATTAAGTCAGTTTTTTATCATTTCTTGGAAATTGAGGCAAACTCCCCATTCAGTGTCTAATTGTACTAGCTTTTGCCATTTTGGTAGATTGTTTTTGCTTCTTAAAGACCACCATATATCTATATACATTTCATAATCAGTATGATTGGGCTCCTATTTAGTCAATGTGACAAGTTCACTCTTGAAGTTGAGAAACCGACTTATCAAGTTTTGGAAAACTACTACTCTTCAGTTTTTTTTCAATGCATTGTAGGATTTAAGCTCCTTCTCAAGGAAATGCTGTTGTCACAGGGAACAAATTCACTTGTTTTCAGATGAAGATTTTGTCCTGTGTATAAAATATGTTTTCATGCAGTTTGATTTGACGTGTCTCATTGTAACAAAAAGATTAGAGATTCACTAACATTTTGAAGTAGTTAAGCTTAAGGGATGTACTCCTTTTGCCTTATTTTCTCTTACATTTCCTTCTCAACAAATAATTTAAGGACATTAAATTTGCATTGTCGTGTCTGCTTTAGCATGCTATTTGCACCTTTGATCAATATTTGTTGCTTTGTTTTTAGATACTGGATCAATTGATACCAAGTTCTTCAGTTCCCCGCAGTCATCCTTGGTTAAAGTCAAACCTGTCCCTACTGTGTCAGCTTTTGGCCAGTCACCAACTCAGGTGAGTTCATTGCTGCAGTGTCATGCAGGTTATGTTGTCACTGAGAACAGGCGTATTGATTTCAATTCTCATGCCCTTGGAAATTTACATCACAAGTGTGACAGATAAAAGAGGCAAGACTGAGTTGTAACATTCAATTTAATATAAATTGATGATCTTGTAAAAATAATATTGATTATTCTAAAATAAAATAAAAAGATGTAAAAAAATTAAAGAGCCTTACAACAGCTGGCAATCTCATATAACTGACATCAAAATATCGGGAATCGTATTTGTATTGAACTGAATTTTCATTTAGTCACAGTTGAACATATGTCTCTCGCCCAGGGCAAATGAGTCGGAAGTTGATCATGGAGATTCAGGTATGGCCGTTTTTAACTGTTTTCTGACTGAGATACCAACATTTTTTATTTGTTTTCCACAAAACGAAAATTCAACCTTTTCTAACCTGAAAACAAAATTTTGAGTTAGAAAATAGTTAAAAAACAGCCATAACTTGTGATCGTCCAGACACGGCTGTTCTGTTCCATTCTCCTAGCGACGCACTTAGTTCACACCCGGCCGACCACCACCGATGGTGGCAGGAGGTCATTAATGAAGGCCTGACAGGCTGTTCCTGCTGACCATGCTTGTGGTGTCTGATCACATAAGATCTTAAGAAAGGTAAAGTGTCCACCCAGGAGCGAGCCCTTTCTGTGATAAAATGAGACTTTGACCGATTTCACAAAACTTGGTCAATGTTAAGTGATTTCACAACCGTGTCAGGGTACCTCTCCTGGACATTAAAACCCTTCAAGTGGTTCCCCCATATCTCCACATCTTGCTAAGTACATGTATTACCCTCAAGCACCAGTATTTACTTCAAGCAGAAACCCATCAGCTTGACTTATTGCTGGCTCAGACCTTCTCTAGACAAAGCCAACAATACAGCCAGATTTTATCTGGGTTTGATGAGTATGTGGGGCGGCTGGTATGTAAGAGGGAATTAGAAGAAAATTTAGGTATTTAGAGGGCTGTCTCATATTTTCAGAAACAGCCACAAGTAGAAATAGATACCAAAAGCAACTGGAAGAATGTGAGGATGAAGTTCTCTCACCCCTCTTGCTGGAAGTATAGGACCTGTTACTCACAGTCTAGAGAATATTCTAGAGGAGCGTGGTATTGTCCCACAGGCATACCATACTAGATCTTTTATCGGCAACCACTGTCACAAGTATGTGACAAACACAGTGTTTGCCAGTCTCACTAGACACACTTATAGTCACACAGGAGAGCTGACAACTGATCAACGCATTATGATATGACAAAAGTTTGATGCATTCAGACCACAGTTATGCCAGAATACATAATCGCATCTCACACTCACACAAAATATCACACAAAATCAGAACATGTTGCCATAGCTCAGATATCAGCGCATATTTGAATATATACAGAAAAATTCTCCCCGACAATATGTAAAATGCACATGTTGGAGCACCATTACCTGCCATTCATTCAGACCCGGGGCTTTGATCTGGGCTTGATAGAAGGCAGCTGAAAACCATTATGGAACCCCATCGGCTACAGACTGTTTCTGAACTAAAAACTCTTACCTCTAGTGTGAAAAGGAGGAAGAAGGAGTAACACAAATACTACATGTCTTCTTGAGAGCTCATTCCTGTATCAAATGACAAGGGAAGTTTCTCTTCACCATATAAATGTATATGTAAACATGCTATCTATAAACAGTGGTCTCCACTTAAGAACCCGGTAGTCGGGAGACAAAAAAAAGCGGGCTCTTAGGTGGACGGGTTCTTAGGTGGATTGAAAAGTTATGCAACCCTTCTGACAATAGATCGTCTTCACTACTGGATTAGTTGATCGTTACCGTTAGTTAAAGATTTATCTATGCGAATAAGTGCAGCCTTCTTCCCTGTGTGTATGTTGTAATTAGATATAGCAATTCCTGATATTTTTTAGCATATAATTACACTAATACTGCCCAGCGTTTAAACGCTGTGTGAGTTTTCACATAATGGGATCATTCCTGAAAACATGATGTTGCTATGCTATCCCGCAGATAATCGCATGAGTGACTCAAGTGTTTACAGACCGACCAAAGTAGCTAAACAACTGACCAGTCAGGAGTCTAAACTTACTCCTACTTATCCACAAAGCCAATCACAAGTGCTATCCCACGTGTTGTGAAACAAAGAAATGATTACATGCTAGTCAACAACATGGCCTGATTATGCAGTCATACATCAATCATCACTTCCATACCTTTGTCTACCTGCTTTCTCCATCCCTGTCCCTATTTTACTGCACATCTAGCACTGTGCATTTCTCTCAAGTGGACAGTGTGATGTGGAATTATACCATAAGTACTCACGTGTCTTGGCCCGACACCAGGCTCTTAGGTGGATTCTTTTATTTGGGAGCGCCCGGAGCGGGTTCTTAGAGGGGGCAAATTATAGAGGTAAAATTCCATTTCGCAGCAGAGGCGGGTTCCTAGGCGGACTGGGTTCTTAGGCGGAGACATATAAATTTGTATTTATATTGTGTGTGAAATATAAATATTTTGCAATTTCAGAGACAAAATAATAGAACAGCCTTCTGTGAATGTTGCTCTTGTGTTAGCTCATGTTTATACACCTATAGAAATGCTGATGTTATTACCTAAATGGAAACCAAAACTACCAATGTGTTAAAATTCCGATTTTATTTATTACGAAACCAAATGAATAGAAATTCTCTATGACTATAAGTTTAGAGTGTGACTGTGAGATACATATGTAAATTGCTGAAATTCATTGTTCAAATAATTTTATATGATTTTTATACATTTTCATATATATCGCATGTCTGATGTAGGGATCTTGAGAGTTCAATATTACACTCATCAATAGAGCTTAACTTCAAATTAAATGGAGAAAAAAAACATCACAACGATGAGAGTGTAATCATGAGAGCATATGAATATTGTTAAATTTCTATGTTTGGATAATTGTACATGATTTTTTTTTTTTCAATAACGATTGCCTGTCATTTGAGCTTCAGGGCTGAGCTCAGTTTCAGTCATATTGATGCTGTTGATATGACACTTCATAATTTATTCAGATATATAAAACTAGTACTGTCGTAAAGTGCATCTTTGTCACAATCTGGTCATTGGGTTGTAGCCGCACTGTTTTTTATCACTGAATTAAAAACGAGCCTTATTTCATGTGCATGCTGTATGAAATAAGGCGATGGGCAGTCCACAAGGCAGGCCCAGTATACGCAGGTAGTGTTACCGGCGCGTGACCTTCAGCCCAGGGTCAAGTCGTGCAGAGCGACTTCCGCTCTGGCCGCAAGACATATGACTTTATGAATTTATCCTAGCATTACATTTCACATCATCATTCAACAGTTGATTTTGTCATTTATTCCTTTTATTGCCATATGAAAATCTGTGTTTTGAATTTCCAGGGAATGTCTAAAACTCGAGCTCAAAAGGCTGCCGAAGAAGTACGAGCATCTTTCAAGAGTCCATTTTCAAAGGTGAGGAAATGTTCACTTGGATATCTTTAACCATTATATCAATTGCCAGAAATGTAAGAAGCATATCATATTATCACAGTTGCAGATAAATTATCTGCTTTTTTTTATTCCCTTTGATACCTAAAGAACAAAATACAATGTGATAAAAGCAGTAATTGTATTTCAATCAGGATTATACACTAAAGGGAACACTGTCCTCATGATTTATCAGTAATACATGCGGCACAGGCAAGCATTGTATTAGTCCTTATCATGTATTTTCTTCACTGAAAGAGACTGGACCAACATTAGATATTGGTGTGGTAATAGTACCTGTGGTAATTATCAAGAGATACCATTGTTGGCACTATATTTGTAACCCATGCCAACAGTTCACATTGGTATTTCAGGCACAGTTTTGAAAGTCATGATGTGACTTTGCTGCAAAGCTGTAGTACCGTAGACAAGTTTTGCCAACAATATTTGTACTTTAGCTAATTTTGCAAACTTATATCTGCTAATATGGTTCAAAGGAAAGTTGGCACTTTTTATCATATGGTAACAGTTTCATTAGATCTATGCAATATACATTTAGAATGGATATATATTGAGGTAGAAATAGCAACTGTTTGCTCATGTTAAATATTTTTTTTTTTCTTTCTTCTTTTTTATTCATCCAGTATATGCCAGTGAATGAGAGAAATCCTATCATGGTTGAGGTAGAGTATGCCTTTGTTTTTCTTCACATTCACAAAATCGACCTGTGTCATAAGTTTTTTAAGCCAGTTTTGGGCCATTAGATCGTTATTAGTTTTTCATGAAGTTATAGTGAGATGCAAACATATAAACACTATCAGAAGATCATGCAGTCATTATGTCGACTATTTTGTTCAGAAAAGTTATTTCAAGTCTGTTAAGAGCCAGTACGTCACAGCTAGTTATTGTTAGTGTTGGCATGAGGTCTAAACATGTAAGATTTGACTTAAGTCGTGATATGATGATTCAGTCATAATTTCCATTGAATGTTGGCATTAGACATGAGATTGAGATTTGTCATGTGCCAATGGTAACAACAATCTCAACTGTTTGGCAATCACTGAGACCTGGTTGTTTCTCTCATTCTACAGAAGAGTGAGCGATGGATCCTGAAGCCACCCACAAGCAAGAAGAGGAAAGCGGATAGTACAGGCAGTGCTAGCAAAGAAAACGCAGACAGTCAGAAAGTGGATCTGGACAGTTTCCAGCCGGAATTTGGTACATTTT
>JBCEWB010136602.1:0-11054 GCA_039654565.1 Peronia peronii | reverse complement strand
TGTTGTTGTTGTTGTTGTTGTTGTTGTTGTTGTTGTTGTTGTTGTTGTTGTTGTTGTTGTTGTTGTTTTGTTTTGTTGTTGTTTTCTAACCGAACGTGCTAGGTGAGTTGAACACCCAAATCCGAACATGTTATTGAAAATAAATTAGTGTGTGGAAGGGTTGAAATCGGACTACCTGAGGAGATTGTGTTAAACGGGAGATCCTACTAAGCCAATCGTGCTAGCGAGGTTTCACTGTATTTCTTCTTTCAAACAGATTCAAAGCAATGCGATGCTGATCCACACTACTGCAGTAAACACGTGCAGCATTCTCACTGTCAAAATAGTGAAGGATGGGGCGAATGTGTTTGTGATGTTGGCTATACCTTGAGGAGAACAGGCTCTGCAACTCTGTCGTGTGAAGGTACGCAGCCCCACTTTTCGTTGTAATCTTGCAGGCTGTAAGATACGTATTTCATTCTTTTCTTGTAATTTTTGATTTCTTGCATTTGATGTGTGTCATTTTCTGGTAAATCATTTTCGCTTTTATGCAATGTTTTAATGTGGACAACTTTAATAAATAAAACTTCCAACATTTTTCAATCACGTGGCTTGAAATTTTGCATACATATTTTAAAAATTATATATTAATTAGATGAAACTTTGACAACCTTTTATTAAATATATTCTTATATTCTTGAAAATCATAGACGGATCAGATGAAACGTTGATAGCCTTTTAACATGTTTCAGTGGCACATCAGAAAATCACAGCATCTCAAGTTGCTGAAAAAACTTGGATTTCTATTTAAAAAAAAACAACAATTATGCATCATAATCACTGCATTTTTATAGGCATCATAAATGCATGGGTCATGGAAAATGTCATGACAATTTGCTGGAGAAATGGAAAAAAAAAACAAAGTTTTTTTGTTGTTTTTTTTTTTTAAACAAAAAAAATCACACTTATGAAACGTTAAAGGGAAAGGGTGAACAATGTATTTTTTTTTTTTAAAACCTGAGCCGCAGAAAACTCATTTTTGGGGGATTTTTTTTTTTCAAAGGAAATCATCAAGAGTCCAATTTAAATGTCCCCGCAGCACTCTGATGAACTTATTTATATTATAAACCCTGTGGTGAACGCTGATCAACTTTTCTTCTTCCCATCATGTTCGGCAGAGAAGAATATGAACTGATTGATGCATGCGGAATTTATCGAGGGGCGAGACAAAAATATATTACATATAAAAAAAAATAAATAATTATCCATAACTACAATGTTGATTCTCGTCCAAATCTCACAGCTGCGGGTTTCGAAGACTTCTCACAGCAAATGTGAGTTACATCTGCCCAGAAATAAAGTCGCAAGAGCACATTCAAATAGGCTCTCGTCTCTATTTTAAGATTGTTGTCCTCTTGTTTTGTTGCTACTGTACTGATACATTATGATACATACTTCATGATACACAACAGCAAAAAAAAAAAAAAAATCTAGGCTATGGTTTTTCTGCCGGTTATAATGTTGTTGTTTTTACATGTCCATGTTCATATATCCCAAAGATACCACAACTGCATAATTTTCATAATGACAGTCACAATGAGAGCAATGACAGTTTTATTTTGGCGGATTGATACAGTATTACAGATATACATAGTTTAACGAGTAGAGTCTAGGAGTATATAGATGGGGGTTCTGGCTCACTTTTTTGACAGTTATAGCGTCAAAAAAGGCTTTGAGTTTCTTCTTTTTTACCCTATCGTATAATGGGGGTTCTGGATCACTTTTTGTGGAGACTTCCATCAGGCTGACTTTATTGGATCAAAATTGTTGACTGCTGTCAACTTTTTATTAATAGATTGGGTCAAACCCTCAGGAACCTCATTCTTTTTTAGATTTTTTTTCTTTTCTAATATATAGTCAATTAATATGTATAAAATTCCTACGTTTTATATTCCTGGAGAAAAATGGCCGCAGTCGACAAATCTGCGCTGCCGGTCGTGTACATTGACTTTTGATGGCCCTCCCTATTTTATACATATAGAGTTTCGCGAAAGATATGGTAAAGTATCATTTAAAGTTGAAGGGAATTTTTGCCGCTTTAATTCCACTGCACGTTATATAAACGATACCTATCCAGCCAGCAGTGGTTTTGCCATGGAAAACTGGTGCATGCATGATAACCTTTGCTCTCTTCTTTATTACTCACAGCAAATTAGCTAGACAACCTAAATACATTACACCAGCTCCTTAAAAAAAAATTGAGGTGTGGTGTTTTGGTGGTTCTATGGACGAAACAGAATTTAGATCCCATTTGCGCGAACTGGAAGAAAGATATAAAACGAAATAATATACAAAGGCTGGGCTTAAATTTCAAAAGACTGATTCGGTCAAGATAGTATCATCGATCGGTCTGAACAATACAACACGGCAAACAATATTTATTATATGGGTTTCACGTTATAAAATTTTACTGTTTTTTTTTCGTCTTTCGAGCATTTACATAATCATTTCTATCATATTTAATCCAGTTTTCTTTTTTAATCATTATAAGTTGGTACTGTCAGATATAACTCCATCTTTCAGTGATTTTGACAATAACCTGTCCACCATAAGATTCATGGTTTCAGCTTGGGTTTTAATTTGAGTGTGCCGTCTATTTTTTTTTTCTCCAATCTAGATCTGGCGGGTGATCCACATAGTTTGGCAAACCCTGTAATGATTCCCAGGACAGTAGTAGGTATAATTAGAGAGATTCCAACTCCAGTAGCCAAAAGCCCAACAGAGACGCTACTTAATCCCATCGTACACAAGTTCAATGCCTCAGGCGTTCTGGCTAAGTAAAATCTGTATTTTTGATTTTTCTTTAACAATTTTTCTCGCTTTATTTTTTCATTCCGCAGCTCCTCCTGGAATTTATATATTTTGGTCAACCGATCATTGCTACTTTGACTAGTCATCATTAAACGATCTCTAAACGCTTCCCCTTTGCAGATTCATGGAATCGAATAGTAAGTCCACTAACAACAGCAAAAGGTTTGTCGGATACATCCCCGACAACGAACATAAACAAAAGCGTAGAACCACGTTGTATTTTATTTACTATATTAATAGAAAATTTCAAACACAAGCTTGAGAATAATGTAGAAACTACATACCCAGTATCCTTAAGGTAACGAAGACGCATGCCCTTTTTCGATGGGATCAGAGCAGCTAAAACACTCTCCCCATTCTGCCATTTTCTGAGCTGATTTCTCGACCTTCTGAAAACATAACTGTTTTTTGGTCTAAAATTTACAGGCCACTTTTGAGATGCCTTTGGAATGGAAGGAGGTTCCACCCACTTTAAACGCTGTCTTCTGTTAGCTGAAATAGGTAAAGGCCTTTCCCAGGCTCATCCACCCCTCAACATCACCCAGGTCTTGTAGCCCAACACTACTGCACTCTCGAGGATGGGCAGGTCCAGTACAATCAACCATTTCGTATGTGTAACGTTATACGAATGTAATCACAATTTAATTTATATCCCTTTAAATCTAAAACATCCAGTGTGAGGTGTGATATATTTGAGGACATTAATTTTTTGTACTCGGGATGAACCGGTTTCCAGATTCTTCCAGAGCCACAAGCTCCATTCGCAACGGAGACTTAACAAAGCACGGTCAATGGAAAACTATTAACTATGTTTTCGCTGGTGGAGAGTTCCCTGAGGTGGACGAAGAGCTCACGATGGATAGCCAATTGAGATGGACAGTCAGTAATTTTAGTTTCTTTTGGTTGAGAGTCTTCAACGAGAAAAATCCAAGTAATTTATTGCATTGGCCGGAAAATTGTATAGTTTTGTTTTTTTTTAGAGTAAACTCGCAAAGATCCCATCGTATTTCCGCAGATACTCCATGCTGTTTGAGTGCCTTGTCAAGGCTACATACATTATGATCACCATCTGGGATGACTATTGACTTGCCGTCTGCCAAAAACCCGTTGGAGATGTTGTACCATCGCGAGTGCAATTTCAAGATTTCTTCCATCTAATGTGAGGGGTACATTAACTTGTTGAGCATTTACCGCTGTTACATACATGATTAATATGAATACTAACGCGTTTAAGTTTAATAGTAAGGCGAAGTATTCGCCAGGTGTTCAAAATGAAGCAAACGGTAGGGTAGATTTCGCCAAGGGGCATGTCCAAGTGCGCAGCGATGGTTCTTTGAAACCCTGTACCCCGATATATTTGAAAAATATCGCTTGCCACAAGTGTCTTGGGACAAACTGGTTCAGGCCTGGAGTCCAACCCGACGCAGTTTTGGCAGAACCAAGTCAATTTCGCGGTCTGGTGTGTCACCATAGGCAGGGGTGTTTCATTGAAAGACCATTTCACTGCGAAAAAGGCCCCCTACTGCAAGCATTGTATCGCTTCCACGTATACAGACAAGGCGAATACTGGATGAGATACATGTTCCGCTGCCATAAGACAAAGCATGACATCCTTGGAACAACTCATACGACTGCAGGGCGTACGAAATAATCTGTAGCGAGTCTGGTGTTTTCCCGCACGTCAACTGGCGAGTGAAAGATCCAAACCACGGACTAGGCCGAATTTACAACTATTGGGCCTACAGTGACTACCACCCTGTTGGTAAGGGGGAGTACAACCTCCAAAAAATGTCGTTTACAAAGGCAAACTACTAATGATTCATTTCATGTAGATTTTATAAAACAAGATGCTTCAAACGCAGACACAGCTTGGATAAGTCAAATGCATTTACCCACCCTGGCTTTGAATGACAGCATCAGCAAATACGTTTGGGCTATTCTCGGGGCTCAGGGCCAGACGCGTACAGGTATTCTGGATACTGGAACGGTCTTTGACGCCCAAAAAACAGTTCTTAGCTAGTGTTGAAGACGCCATTTCACCTCCAGTAGACCTCCGCTCAGCGATAAAACACTACCAAGACGTCCTGCAATACGCCGGCTCTGAGGTTAACTTTCTTTTCGGAATAGGTCTGTACATGGCACCGAGAGACATGCCCCTCCGTGTCAATCGCGTGGCAGTGTACAACAATAATTTTATTTAATCGTAATTGCCATAGATGACCAGACGCTGGGTCCCTAACACGGTTTTAAAATGCCCACTGCTCCAACTAATGCCTCTGAAGATATGGGGGAGACTGGCCTGGTCAAACCGACCAGCAAGGTTGAGGTTAAAAAAAAAAAAAAAACCAAATTTCTTCAGCAGAGCAAAATTGCAACTTCTGATAACCATGAAAATGAGAAAACAGCCATTATTGTAGGAATCATCGAAGTAGGATCACTAGCGTTTTGGGTTATTTATTAGCCATTTGAGGGCTGCAACGAATAGCAAACCCCCAACAGCAATGACAAGAGCCCACAAGGTATCACCGAACCAGCTCACAGATTTCAATAATAAACTTAACAATCAGGAGACAATAGGGCCAATGATGCCTGGAGGAGCAGCTGCCGCCTTACCTGCCAAATTTGCCCAAAATTTACCTAAATTTTGTAAATGTTTTTTTTTTACCCATTCTTTGAGTCCCCCTTAATCCGATGGTTTTGGTGGAGGAGGAGTTGCCTGAGAGCCCCCACCTCCAGTCAGGGCTAATACTAGCGTGCTGATCGCCATTCCAATTGCGGTGAGAATAGACACGATTGTAATGCCTTGTTCGTGGAATAAGGTACGTATACGCTCAGCCAGCGGTGTATCCTCGCGAAGGATGCGGCCGATGATTTCTGTAATGCGATTTATCTGATCTGAGAGCGGAACTCTTGTCTACTCGTTGAAACGGCCTCAAGGCGTGAGGCTCTTTCATCTTGCAGGTCACGCAGACGCTCGGCGATGCGGCGTCTAGTGAACATCAGTGTCCTCCAACTATGTATATACGATGGTGGAACACCAACCACAGATACCAGAGGTGATAGCACCAGCAGAAGCTGACAGCACCTTCGGATGGTCCGGAGATGAAGACCAATAAGAGAAACCCTAAAAAAATTGCAGCCGGACGTGCTGGCTCTAGTGCCAAAAAACACCAAACAAGAACGACCACTTGAAGAGCTTAGAGCAACCAAAGAATCACTTTTGTGTTGCTGAGCAAACTATCCCACAAAACCAACAGTCCTAAGATAAGCAGACTGAGGATCAACAATCTATCCCGCAGTGTGGAAGCTAGTTACTTTGGATCATAGCTGGTTTAGCTGGTGTATTTATTGTACATCAGCGGGTTTCCACGCCCAACGGTATAATGTAGTACTGTTACAAAACAACAAGTCCCCCCAACTCCTTCGCCCCACATCTATCAATTAGACGTGTGACCGCTTTCATATGGAATAAGGTACAGCATGACGATTCCATCTACTGAAGGAAAGACTCTTGCAAACGATTTGTATCACAGCGCTGTTGTATCCGGTTTAGCTAGTGGATACTCAAAGCTGACCAAAATGATTTTTGGGGGTGCTTCTCCCAAGCTAGACCCCATCCCACGTGATATTGTGATGTTGGTTTTAGAAGTAGGTCTCGCGATGGCGACTAAGGAAATGTTAATTAAACAAGGGATAATACCACTAAATATAGTAAAATAATTTGATGGTATCTGTAGCAGTAGTATATAAAACGGGCCAAAACACCCCGGAGAGGTACGCCCCATATTAAGCCCCTTATTTTACTCTCCCCCCCCCCCCCTCTTCCCCTTATATATAAAAGGGACCAAAAACCCAGCAGAGGCACGCTCCATATTAAAGCTCTTATTAAACCCAGCAGAGGTACGCTCTATTAAACCTCATAATATGTCATGCTGACCGGAGAGGGTACACCTAGCTCACGGTCAACATCCTGTACGAACTTTCCATTGTCCATATGGAGCCTCCCAGCACGTCTTGCATTGTATATACCCAGCAAGAGTGTTGTAAAGAAAAAAAAAAAAAAGTTGTCCAACTTTATGTACAAACAAACCCTATCCCACCACTCCATGTGGAAAGGATATTATGTTTTGGCATAAAAAATTGTTTTGTTGATGGTGTAGTGTTTTCCGATAATACAGGACTATTTTTCCATATTATTTCTTGTTTTTTGCAGATCTTCCATGTTCTGTAAAAAAACGCTGCCAAAAGCGATTGCGAAAGGAACGTAGAACAGAATCTTTGTTGTTATTTTGCACACTTGCACAATCTTTTCTATTTTTTGTGCAGTAGAAAGTGTTTCTTCCTGTACGTCCTGCACTTCTTCTATTTCTTCATGTAGTTTGCCCACAACATTGTCTTCTTCGTTGGCATCTCCCTCCGTATGTTTCTCTACAGAATTTTCTAGAACAAGTTTTTCCATACGTTCTACTGTATCCCGAATATCTAGAAGCTCTCCGTCTATTTTGTTGGATATATTTTCTATATTCGAAAGTCGGGCATAGAAATCTTCCAAGACAAGGGCTTTTCCCTCTGGTTTCGATACAACATTTGATCTATTGGATCCTCACCAACAGAATCCATTTTTTCCCCACCCCATATTTGGTATTATCTCGCAGAACCGATTCCATATTTTCTTCTAGCTTCTTCTGTAGAAATACGTCCTCGAATGTTTCGAATTTCTTGTATTTGTTCTTCCGAAAGTTATTTTCTTTGTGGCATACTTGCAGTAGTTCTAGTATAGTAGTATCTAGTAGTTGTAGTTTTAGTAGTAGTATAGTGGTGTATAGTCGTAGTTGTTGTAGTAGTATAGTGGTGTGATTGTATATCTTCAAACAGAAGCAATTGCTTGGCAAATAGAAGCACACCACTATACTACTGTTACTAGTAATGAGTATCTAGTAGTTGTCGTAGTTGTAGTGGTAATATAGTGGTGTGTTTGTATATCTTCAAATAGAAACAATTGTTTGGCAAATAGAAGCACACCACTATATGGAAATAATGGAACTTTTTTTTTGCTTTCTCTCTCTCCACCAATTCTTTCTCTCACAAACACACATAAAAAAACACAAAGTCTTTGTTCATTTGAACCAAAATTTTTAGAATGTTTTAAAACTTAAATTTTCGCTATAGTGCGAACGCGAGACAAAACGCCACGCTCGTGATATTTGAAATCCTGTTCGCCAAATCGTTGACTCACGATTTGTATGTCTAAAATCGTTCGCGGATGAACGTTACTAAATTTAGACTCTACCGCGTGATACTCGAGGCTATGCCAAATCGTTGACTCGCGATTTGTATTTGACTACACATCTTGAGACTGTTGAAGTATGAAGATTAGGCGAGCTCAGTTCTGTATTGTTTTATTTACACTTATATATGTTACTGAAAGAAAACCCACGGCCTTTGTGGGAGATTTCTAGAAAATAGATCTAAATCAAATTCTGCCTTGTGACTTAAAGTGTATGGCAAATGTGCACAACTTGATGCTGGTATTTTGGGTGATTAAACTAAACGTTACTCAAAGAAGACGTGTTTGGTGATTTTTGAAAATCATGTTGTCCTATCTACTCCGTAAAAAAAACAGTTATTAAACATCAATTTTCTTAAAATGCGAAAAATAAAAATATAGCAACACAGAACTGAGCTCACAGATAATTCAACAAGTCTCTATCGACGGTCTCCTGGCATTTTAGACCCTCGTCTGTAATAAAAGCACACTTTCCATACAGAATAAGTCTACACGTCCTTTCTCGACGAAGATCCCGAACAAATGCCTTGGTTCAACACGTGATGTCACATGTTGAAAAAATTGCACGCTTTTGCGTGACTGGCTAAGAAGATTCTCGACAAATATCACGTGAGATGGTTGTTGTGGCATGCACACGGTTTATCCAGATTCCCTGACCCATGAAACCCATTAACCCTTTCCATAATATACAGAACAACCATTGAAATATGCAATAGTATATTCCTAAATAAGGACTACGAAACACCAATGCTCAATCTTGAGGTGCTAATCTACCAACAAAGATGTTTTAGAACACAAGATGAAGGTTGTAAAGCCTCACACATTTTGTTTGATAAAGGAACTGAAAGGGTTAACCACGCTTGTTTGGGTTTACTAAAACGTCACGCACTAGAAAGTTCTCTCACAGTGCAAGTAAACTATGTGTTCACTGGGGCGATAAACAGGGCTATCGGGCAATCGATCGATAGGCAATTAAATAAACATACAGAACGGGCGAAGAAAGATGAATAAAAGGATAGATTGAAAGATGGTGACAAGAATAGATAGAAAGGTTGACAGAAGGATAAACAAAAGGTAGACCTAAGAATGGACAGACGGACAATCAGAAAGATAGATAGTTTGTAAGTTACGCTAGATCAATACATTATAATGTCCTCTGACGATTTTAGATCTAAATACTTTAAGTCAAATCTAGATCTAGATTTCCACTAAGTCAAGTTACCTGAATCTTTTTCATATCAATCTGGAATAAATCTACAAAGAAAAAAGGAAAAGATGATTAATTATTATCCCAGATCGAGGATTTTACCCTCTCTATGGGGCTTGATGTTGTGTTTCGCATTGATTATAGAGATCTAGATCTAGATTTAGTCAACCCCTTTTCCATGAGCGATCCTGATGTATTACATTGTAAAGCACCCTCAGTATCCCAAAATTGATGCCCATTTAACTGAAATTTGGATCATCTATGACAAAAAGTATGAAATAAAGGACAGGATACAAAATTATTGACGATCCGTTTCGTTTTGGACTGTAGATCTGTATAATGGGTTTATAATATTACTTTGTAATTCAATCATGGTTGTGTTGTGCCCTAGTTCACAAGCCACCAGACTCTCGTCAGGAAGACCGGTGGTTCAAATCTCAACCAGGCCAACTTTTTTTTTCTTTAACAACAACATGCTCCTATTTGTTTGTACAGAAAGACAGTGTGTGTGTATGGGTGTGCGTGTGTTTGTATACACGGTTGTATATGTGTTTCTATGTGTAGTAGTTCTATTCTGGAAATACAAGGGAGACTCCTCTATCGTCTTTCTCTTTCGGAATAGGGGAATAGCAAGTTACCCTATCTAGTTTGCGTACAAACGGTTATGCCACCACACAGTCTCTCTATTCCACCACTATCTCGAATGGCTTCATGTATTTGGTAGCCATGTACTGGAATTGATCCGGCCAATTGTTGGTTCCCTGTGCTGGACAACAGTACTAACAGCCTGTTCTTCTTCTTGTATCTATCTACTGCAAATTGTTTGCATATATATTTTCCCTCTGGAACATGTGCAGCTTTTCTCCACATGTTGTATGGTGGTGCTATTTTCAGTTCTATTCCACCTCTTGGTTTGCTATAATTTGGCAAATCTGTATGGCGGGTGATGTAATTTCTTCTCATTTTTAAAAATTAATTTTTTTTTTTAATTTTTTGTTTTGTTTTGTTTGGGGGGGAGGGGGGGGGTCTAGTCCTTGCTTTGCACAAATATCTTCCCCAGCTATTCTCCTCCATATGCAAGTCGCGGGTTTAGAGTTAAGAGGTTCCATCTACAAAATCAATGTTTTGAGAAAATTGAGGACAAAGTTCAGGATTGTCAAAAACAGGTAAACATTAAATACACTGGTTTGGTTTTTTCACATGTCGTTTTGAAGCCTCTGAAAGATCCTTAAAACCTGCCACAGATAAAATTCTAAATCTAAAAGGTTGATTTATTCATTCTCACTTTTTCAGGTGGAACCTTTTGACTCTGAAGTGCTATTACTGGCTTTAGGGTCAAAAGATTCTAGTGTAGTTGGAACTTTTTTATTCTAAATAGCTATCATTGCTTCAGTATTAAAAGGTTCTAATGCCTCTGGAGGCATTGAATTAAAGCACAATAAAGGCATAAACCTGCTAAAATGTTATATAGATCTACTTGAAAACATACTTGACTACAGGCTGAGCACAACAAAGCTATTCCGAATTCATATTGTAATAACCTAGGCACTATATTCTGATTTACGTTCGCATCTTATTCTTAAATTTGGCAATTAGTTTTAAATGTTGCGATCAATTCATGGCTAGGAATGAATAAGCAAAAATCTTCCATCTTCCTTTTCTCCAAACTCGCTATTTTAGGATAGCTTTGGTGTGCTTGTAACTGTCTAT